>JARVGS010061993.1:0-13773 GCA_031762315.1 Hypsolebias antenori
TTAATAACGCCATTAACTCGACAAAAACGTCCTCCAACTTGTGTCTGCCGCCCGTGGCATTAGTCCATGCAGCAGCTTGTGTCTCCTCAGCTGTAGCTGATGTCTCTGCGCACACGGCAGCCATTACTGTATCTGCCGCCCGGACCGATAACACTGACGGACCGGCGGACCAAAATCACGACGGACCGGAATAAAAACACTAAAAAATAATTATAATACTAATAATACGTTTTTTAAAGTCATTTAAAACAACCACAGCTGCAACAATATGCTGTACACATGAAAAA
Organism: Hypsolebias antenori; assembly: GCA_031762315.1. Classification (NCBI taxonomy): domain Eukaryota; kingdom Metazoa; phylum Chordata; class Actinopteri; order Cyprinodontiformes; family Rivulidae; genus Hypsolebias; species Hypsolebias antenori. Next base: position 288 of record JARVGS010061993.1, read on the forward strand.
AGTACGTAAAATTAAAATAATAATAATAATAATTTTTTAAAATTTTATTACTATTATTATTATTATTATTATTAATTATTAATTATGATGCGGGTCGTAAGTGCGAAATACCAGGAACCGAGTCGGTCGGATACCGAGGACCACCTGTATACACAGCCTTTTTTTAATAGACTGGATACATCGAAGATGTTTAGTTTTTTATCATATGTTTCACGAGAAATGTATTGCAATAACTGTGCACTGTGTTTCAACACAATCAGTAAAACAGCCTCAAACGTCTCAGTACTTAACCGTTTAGTGCAATGGGAATATGTTTATGTTTTAAATATAGCATTCACTCATGAACTCATTTGAGGTTTGAGTTTGTACCTGACTCCTTCTTTAATTCTCTAAACAGATTCTGTACCGAAGGGAAGATACTAACAAATGAGTTCTCCTCAGAAATTCCCCTTTAAAACAGTTTTCAGCTGATCACATGCCAGTTCTGTTTCACTGTTGGGAGTGGGGGTGAGTAATGCAGGTCTGTGTCATCAAAATGAGTCAGTGGCACTTTGTTTTAGGGTTCTTGGTTTTACAAGAACATCAGATCTTTTTGTATTCTAAAATAAAAACAAAGCTTGTCTAAATTGGTAAAACTATGTAACTGCAGTGGTCCGCACTGAGATGGAGCTCAAAATAGTATAAAGTAAAAAAATAAATAAAAATTAAAAATTAAACAAAAAGGATCCATACTTGCACTGTGATTTATTTTTAATGTTTGTTTTTTTTTTTTGCTGTTATTTGCCAAGTAAAAAAAAAAGCTGAGGAAGTTACTGGTAATATCTGTTGCTACAAGTGAGTTGAGTTTTTAACCTCATTTTTATTTCAGAGTTTCCTTTCAGGTGAAAAAGCACAACTTTCAACATGTCACTCATCTACATCAGAAAACTGTTGGAAGCTTTTATTCAGCTGCCACGGAGCCTCGGATAGCACAGATGGTGTTTCTCAAATTAATTTACAGAAACCTTTGCACAAAAATGTTTCAAGTGAGCACAGTTGTCTTAATTTAACACAAAAAATAACCTAATCAAAATTACACTGACAAATTAGTTTTACACTCTGGCACACATCCATCTGCTTATGGTGGTTTATTTCCACAACATGCGTAAACTCAATAAATTCCTTCAATTGTTTGTGTTTTGGGAAAATTTGCATCTAAATTGGTGGCGTTTTTACTACTAAATGTTAAAAATGGTGTTTAATAAAAGCCATCAGACAAAATTTACAACCTAAAATTCACATTTGCTAGGTTAGCTTCTGCACAATATAGTACATATTGGAATATTATCATTGTTGACTAATTATTAGGCAGATAAATGCAAACTTAGAAAGTGACGTTCATCAAGCAAATTCCTCTGATTTTAACTGGAAAATATAGAACAACTGAACCATGTTTTATTTCACTTCACTTTTTTTTTAAGTTCCCATGGTTGTTGCTTAATGGTCATGGGCACCCTAGATGGAGACTGATTGGCACACCTTAATGTTTTACACTCTAAACATCAGGAGCTACTATAATTGTGATTGAATATTAGCTTGTGTTGTACAGATTAGATGAGATTATGGAAGGGATGGGGCGGTGACGGTCCTGTGAACCAACCGCTTCAGTTCACAACCACAGTCCTTCAGTCAAATTCACCTGATGCTCTGTTTTTTCTTCTTATGATCAAAAAGCTACACCAGTACAGACTGGATTCTTAAATTACCTGTGCCCACTGACTAAATTACACACAAAAACACACACTGTGTCCACAACAAGGTTTTTAACAAGAGCTTGAAAAGGTTTCATTGTGCTGTGGTTCACAGTGCCCCTTTGTTGTAGTAAAGAGGAGGTTGAATGTGTACTCTGAACTCAGTGCCAGCTCCCAGTGGAAACCATTAGTCATCACCATCGCTTGTTTCACTTGTCAATCAGCGTGGCGACTTTTCACACTGCTGTCTTTCTAAGACGCATCCAAAACTATTTAAAGCTCACTTTTCAGCCAAATGTCAGAGGTTGCAGACAAATGGCCCAGATCTAAAGAAAACTGGCTGCTGGAATGTTGGTCACTGATCTAAGTGAGCAAAGATGTGATTCATGAGGATCGTGGACACATTTTGGTCTCTGACCAAATATCTTACCAGACATTTGTCAATGAGTGAATGGAGTAATATGGGCAATATGTATTTTATGCTCAGTGCTAAATTTTAAGGGTGCCAAGTAGTGCTCTTTGGCACGCAGTGCTGACCTTACTGTGCAACCACACAATGTTGTGGTATTGGTGGCTGGTTAATGGTTGATTGATGCACTTTAACGACTAAACACTGATAAAATATGGGCTCATTTTGTTACCATAATGCTCAACTGCCTATAGAAAAAGTTCATTTGCATAAATATTGTTGCACTGTTTGCTTGTTGTTGGGCTGCTCCTTTTGCTTTTCTCTGAAGCATAAGAAATGTGAAATAGTGTATTCAGAAGTCAAAATGTTTAAGGTCTAACTTGGACAAATCAACTGGAATGCTCCTCAAAGTCTGACTTAGTTGGAAAGTTTCTGACTTCGCTAAAGCTAACTTGTGCATGAAAAGTTGTAATACCGGCAGTGATAACTAAACTTTTTATTTCCATTTCTTTTGGTTTGTCTCACATTAGTTCAGTGTGAGTGACTGATCACTATCAGAAGACGTTTTACAGTGTCTGAATGCTTAGAACGCAGAAAACCATAATCTTGTGCGCTGGCAGTCACGGAGAAGAACAATTATCAAACTCTACTGTTTATCTGATGTAAGAAAATTAAGTCTGGACTGACATCAATCACATTTCAAGGTTTTGACTTTCGTAAAAAGGAAAAGGCAAAAATGTCCAATAATCCTTAGATTTATGAATACTAGAGCTTTAGGTGTTTTTTTTTAGCTTTTTGCAAATACTAGCTAAAACTTTAGCTTAAGCAAATGGCTAGCTATTAAAGCTGTTGGAGTTCCTGTGTCACTACAGTCCCGAGATCACTTGATGGCACCAAACTGCCACAGCTATGAACAATTTCCTTGGTGGGACACCAAGAGTATAAAAGGCAATGGATGACTTCTCTTTGACACTGGAGCATTACCTGCCAATGCGTACCTCCTGTGATTTACCTGTTCCTGGACTCCTCTGTGAAACTCTGGAAATCTCCTTGTGGCCTCCTCAGCTGTCTTCCTTGCCTACCAACCACACACCCACCAGACTGCAATCCACTCTGGATGACCCCTTGTTGCTCAAGAGTTATTGGAACCAGTCCTTCTCAACAACCAATCTTCTACCTGTAAAAATCACAGACAACCTGCTTAATCCAACTCTGAGGCATCTAATGTCTGACCATTGTCCTTGCTCCTCAGGGTTTCTGACAGTACCTGTGTCATTTATACTCACTATAAATAAATTCACTAAACTTTCCATTCAGTCTTGGAGTTGTTCATTATTCAGTCCTTTTATCTGGGTATTCAGTTCTCCTAACAAAAACAAGTTATTTGTGATCTAAAAATAAAACATTATTTTTGCTGGTTTTGTAAAAGGAGCCCATTTTAAAGGTGTTGAAAGTGCATTTGTTCTTTACTTTTAGACTTCATTGAATGTTGCTAAAATAGACGTAAACTGTAGCATGTAATGTAACGGTGTCACTCGTAGTTTTTTGCTGTGTATACATATACATTTGCAGCTTTCCTTAAGTACCAGAATAACGTTTTAGACTTCTAGGAAGCAACGTTGTAATATGAACTTACCACAGAGTGTTTGGGTTGTCAGACGAGCCACCATGCTGAGTTGGACCTTGAAGGGAAATGATGAAGTGGCCAAAAATAGACTCTCAACAGGAGTTTGCAGCTTCTCAGAATGCTGTTTTGAAGACAAAGCAATACATTCTATTGAATTTGCTTGATGTGTGATATTTTATGGTAGTACTTCAAGTCAATATGTGGAAAACATAATCAAACTGACTAGTATTGTGAATAAATGACAGGATACGAGTTTGAGTTGCATGTAGTGATTGCAGTTTGATGACCATTAGAACATGGGCACCAAGATGCATTGCATATTATTATTATTATCATTATTATTATTATTATTATTATTATTATTATTATTATTATTATTATTATTATTAGAGCTTTATTTATACAGGTTAGTCTCCATTAAACCTCAAAGACTCATTTACAAGAGAGACCTGTTACATACAACATACAGGCAGATGAGAAAAAGAGAACACGAGGGTGGAGGAAGCCCAAAAAAAAAAATCATGTCTCACACTATTTCCTGGCTGGGAAACGGTGTGAAAGATGACACAAAAAAAAAGACCTCACAACATAAACAGCAACATACAATGACATCATAATACATTTATGCATAGAGTTATCCATAAACACTCCAGAAAGTTCCAAAGTTCTAATAAGATGGTGCAGTGTCTATCAGCATCATGGTTCTGATAAGGCCACAGAAGCTAGTTTATGTGTCCTCCAGGAGCAAATTGAGATAAGTTGGCCTGTCCAAGGCCAGCGGGGAAGCCAAATTCAGATGAGCATATAAAAACAGTGACCTTTCAGTAGATTAATATAATATATTTCTAAAGCAGGGAGTGGTGGCGCAGAGGCTCGAGAAGGTGGGCCTGTGAGAGGAAGGTCGCCGGTTCGACTCTCCAGACTGACAACATCAAAATGTTGGTGGGAAAGGTGAAGCACCCACACCTGTCTCCACTCTCATTTGCCCCACTCTGGGCCCTTGAGCAAGGCCCTTAACCCCCACCATTTGCTTTCGCAGATGCACTATATAGCAGCTCTCTGCTCCATACAGAGGGCTGTGGTAGCTCAGTGGTGTGTGGTTGTGTCAGGGAGGGATAAGAACAATTGCCAAGTCTTTCGTGTGACTTAGTTTTCTGTGGTGACCCCTGAAGAAGGGAGCAGCCGAAAGAAGAAAAAAAATCTAAATATATTTTTAACAACAACATACACTTGTGTTTCTCTTTTCTTCCCCTCCTCTTGGTGAAGAATTCACCCTCTCTTTACCTGCATGGGAAGGAGAAGTGGCAAGTGTTGCTAATCTGACAGATCAGATTTGTCAAGCCATTACCCTGCCTGTGTGTTATGGTGGCTTTGCCGAGCAACATCACTCAATGAAATAAACATGCATTTGCTCCCGTTTCCGTTTATAACATCATCTCACAGTCCATTGGGTTTTTGAACCGGGCGCGCTGCAAATTAAGTCAAAAAGAGTGCAAGAGAAAGCAATGTTCAAAATCTCAGAATAGTAAGAAAGTTGAGGGGATCTTGGCGAAGGAGGCATTTCACGGGAGTGTAAAATACTTCAGCTGTGATAAAAAGCATTAGCGTCTTCAGTGAGGTGGAAAAAGTGTAAGCAGCTTGCGGCTGGGGAAGCAGAAAACACAGGTTAGGCAGCGTCATATAGAAACAACACAATAACCAAACTGCTGCAAGTTTTCACATTTGACAAATATGAGATGTTACTGTATATGGGTCCCCTTTGTAAAGTTTCAGTCAAAAATGAACAGAAATATTTTGGTTTATTTTGCCTTTCATAAGAAAAAAGTAATATTTTGGTTTACAGATTATTTAGCCTTTCGTAAGAAAAAACTTTTTATAAAGTCATATTTTTACCATGTTATACATACATTTATAAATGTCATAGTTCCAAATTAAATATTTAATTTACAAGTTAAATATTTACTTTACAAATTAAATACTTAACTTGCAAGTTAAATTCTTAGTAAACTAAATAATTAGGTGTAAATTAAATATGTAATTTCCAAGCTAAATATTTATTTTCAAAACTAAACATTTAATTTCTAAACTAAATATTTAATTTCTAAGCTACACATTTAATTCCTAAACTAAATATTTAATTTGCTAACTCAGACCTAAATTTTTTTTCCGAACTAAACATTTAATTTCCTAGATAAATTTGCTAACTAAACATTTAGCATGGACCTTAATATTTAACTTGAAAGCTAAAAAAAATTTAGCTCAGACCTAAATATTTAACTTTCAAGTTAAATATTTAACTTTCAAGTTAAATATGTAGATCCTAGCTAAATATTTATTTAGCAAATTAATTTTGGAAATGAAAAGTTTAGTATGGAAATTAAATATTTAGCTTAGGCAATAAATATTTAGTTTGGAAATGCAATGTTTAGTTTTTTAAATACATATTTAGCTTGGAAATTAAATATTTAATCTACACCTACATGTTTAGTTTACTAACTAAATATTTAAGTTGCAAGTTAAGTATTTAGTCTGTAAACAAAATATTTAGTATAGAAATTCAATGTTTAGTTTTAAAATAAATATTTTACTTGTAAATTAAATATTTAATTTACACCTAAATGTTTAGTTTACTAACTAAATATTTAAGTTGCAAGTTATGTATTTCATGTGTAACCAAATATTTAGCTTGTAAATTAAATATTTAGTTTGGAACTATGATATTTATGAATGTATGAATAACATGGTAAAAATATGACTGAAAAAAAATATTTTTTTCTTATTACAGGCTAAATAAATCAACATATTGCTGTCAATTTTTGACTGTGTAACTTTACAAAGGGCACATAGTGTAATAGTGCTAAATGTCTATCAGTTACACTCTGGAGCTGTGAGTGATGGCCACATCAAAGATTGCTGACATAAGTTCCTGTAAGGTGTGAACTTTGACCTTCCTGCTCATTCAAGTAGAAACTTGCCTTCGCGTCAAAACTAAAGGGTTTGTTTTGCGTGACAGCAATGGCCATAACACCACAAGTGGTTTATAGAACATGCAACTCATGCAATTCAGACTACAGTATGTGCATGAGTTATGTTTGAACCGAATGAAAGTATTTATATGAAAAAAACCTCAGTGTATATAGTTGTGTGTGTGTTTTTCTAGCATTTCTTTTTGTGCTTGTGAGTTTGCTGTGTCGCTGCATGCCTGTGGACATGGACTTCATGCTCATGCGTGGTTATCCTTTTACAAGGTCAAACGGGATCTTGGAGTATCTGCGGCCGTGTGGGTGGCAGGTTGGTGCTGTTTGTGTTGGCCTGTGTGATGAGCAGTCACAAGTCAGTGGCGGCTTGTTTGAGGTCAAGCTGTGGAATCCAGACGAGTGGGTGTGTGTGGTCAGCTGTGGTCAAACGTGGACGTCCCCGCAGCGGATGTGGCCAACACGAGTTGCTCAAAAACCGCAGTGATTTTTCTTAAATGCTGGCTGTTTTAAAGGGAAAGTAGAAGAAAAGGCGCTCACAGTGGAGGAGCGAGTTGCCTTTTTCTGTATTTCCTGTGTAGGCTGCACGGGGGAGCGATGCAATCATTAAAGCACCATTACACCGAAACACATGATTACTTCCTCCTTCTATTTTAGGCTTCATGTGTAATTTGTCTAATGATTGCTTTTATGCTGAGAAAAGCTTATGAGTGGTTGTGCACTCAGTCACAACAGCAATGGTTAGAACACTCATTTTTCCTTTTTTTATTTATGATACATTCATTCCATATTATTTTATTTGCTTGAATCAACAAACTGTAAAGTTTTGCTGGATTGCTGATTTTTGTCAGTTATGTAATGGACTAATAATGTGGCTGATTAAAGGGATAGTTTGTGCTTCTTTATTGTTCTTACCTGTTATAGACGGACTTATGTACGGACTCATGTTCGTGCTGCTGTTGTTTGGTGTATTGTTTTGCACTATTAGTGTTGCTTTAGTGTGTTTCTTAGTTCATATCTTAGAGCTTATTACTGTTTTGTTGTACATTTTATACTTTTGTTGGATGTAATTGGGACCCGTGTAAATAATTTTGTTCCACCACATGTACAACATGCGATGCGAATGACAATAAAGAAAACCTTAACTTTTAAGTCTAGAGGAATAGTTTATTTTTTCCTGGACCATTGGCTAGTGGCTAATCTGAGTGGGATGATGGCCACTGGAATGCTGCCAAATCTGAACTCAGCAATTTCAAAGTGTAATACAAACGTTAATCTACAAATCTTTTCACCACTCTTTGCTTTGTGTTACAAATTTATTTTGGCAGAAATTTCCTGATATTCCTACTAGGAGTGCACAAAAGTGCTAGCGCTAGCTGCTGTTGCTACTACCGGTACCTGTATTTTGTTTGCAAATAGCCACAGACTCTTGTAAATAACTGTGCAATGCAAAACTGTCTGCTCAGCGCATGAATACAATCAGAATTAAATTCTAGGCTACCCATGGGATAGATCTGGTTGGCAAGCCGCAGACTGACGAAGTCCTCTGGATGGGAGACAAAACGTTTCTTCACTTAAAGAAACAGGTCCATACGACATGATTTAACCATTTTTGTTAGAATTAAACTGTATTTCTTCAAACTGAGGTTGTTCAACAAGCTATCCACAACAGGTGAGATATTTTCAGTTCATACCCTGTATAGCCCTATTTAAAAAAATCTGATCAGGTTCTTATCTTAATATTTTTTGTTAATAAAAACTAATAAGCATTTTCTTTCTCTTCCTCTTAATGGACAGTCCCCAAATCCCACAACAAATGCATATGTTTAAAAGTTTTTGCTTCACTTTTATACTTGTTACCAGGCACATACATGTATGTATCTTTGAGTACGAAATCAAGGAGAGTGCATTTTTTAAGTTTCACAGTTAAGTCTCTCCGACTCAGCGACAATAAAACAGTCAGATCTGAATGCATCACGTAGCTGATTACTGCTGGCATTTCCAGCCCTCCTTCGAGTCTCCCTGGCTGGCTCTCACAGCTTGCTTCAGACCTGCAGCAACACGGAGACCTAAATGTCACAGCGCCTTCTTCTCCTCAGAGGTGAACCAGCAGGGCAGACTAAGCGCTGGTGTTCCCACTCAACATCCAGCGTCTAATGCTTTTAGAGGGAATGGATGGAGAAATTACATGAATTAAAGTGTTTAAAATATGAAACTTTGACAGTGACGTGGCTCATAAAAGCATTTTACCTAAACATAATGACATCGAGGGTCACAGAGCGTTTCTCGTGTTCACTTCTTTAACCCAAAGAAGGGAGGAAAAATACACAACCTACAGCTCAGAATGATCATTTTTCTTTCTACCTGATGATTCCTGAATAACTGAAGGGGAGAAAAAACATGTCTTTTTTATTCTTTTGACATTTTTAAACAACTGAACGTTTTATTCTCTTTGAAAAACTATTAACAAGCTAAAGGTGATTCATGACGTACAGCTGCTTTGAATACAACACATGGAAAGGCTCTTCCTGTATAGACAGAGAAGAGCATGTGGATGAAAAGATGGGAGAAAACTCAGTCACAGGTTTGAAGAAAAAAAGCAACTAATAAGCAAGAGAGGGTAAATAATAAGCAGAACAGAAAGAAGAGAGAAGCAGTGGAAGAGAGCAGGTGTTTGGTAATAGTCCTCGGCTCTCATTACTTTTCTCTCCCTGACATTATTGTTTGTGAAATTGATATTACAGCAGACATAATGGCCTCTATCGGCACATTTCTCCTAATTCCTTTGCTTTTGCTTCTTCAAAGGCAGGTGTGATGCTTGCTGGATGAAGGAGGGACTTTTTCTTTCTTCCACTGGTGAGGATGTTGTTTTCATGAGGAGGTGAAATGCTGATAAGTTCCCATCTGCTCGTGTTTTTACCAGACTGTTGGCTGCAAAAGATCCCCCGGAATGAAACATTCCAACAATCTGATATATTGTTTAAAAAAAATAATAATAATAACAATATGTTCTATTTAATTATCCATGAATCAACAGGACATGGCTCATTCTCTTCAGCAGCCTGAAATTATTTCTCTCTGTTGTTAAATAATTAAAGCCTTCAGCCACTTAGAGAAGTGCTTCGATTAAACAGATCAGTCTCTGCAGCTGTTATGGATCTTTAAGTACCACTTTACACTGCCTTAATAAATGATTTATTAATGTTTTATGAATAAGTTATAATCTTAGGTTTGCAAACACTTTATAAAGCATCATTAAGCATTTAAAAAATAATTATAAAACACGGTTCATGCACTGAACCAGGCTCACTATTTGTCGAGATCAAGTGCTTTATTCTGTTTCGTGTAAATGTAAGTTATTGTGTGAATGTTCATGAAGCATTCACTCTATTGTGATCCATTGTTCTTCTGTACGTTTTTGGTGTGACTCTCATCCTGCAGTTTTCCAGCTATTTCAACAGATCACAAATCTAAACGTTTAGCACCTTCAGGACACTCCTGCTATGACTTTTAGTATTGATGCAACTTTAGCTTTTTGAAATATTTAGCCTTTTCTGACACTTTTTTTCATAGAAAATTAACTGAGCTCATTTTACATCCTTCATATCTTTAGATCTGTTACAACTTTCTACTGCTCCTTTCATATTTTGTTCTGGTTCAGCTTCTTTCAGCTTCCTTGTGCAAATGTAAACTTTTTTCCAGCTATTTAGCTGTTTGTACAGCTGTTTTGTGCTCCCTTCAGATGCTTTCTGCTAACTACAAATTTTTTGTGCTTCTTCTAACTTCTTTCTGCTACTTACGCTCCTTTCAGATTATTTATGTAAATTTCAGCTTTTTCTATTATTTCAGCTATTCAGCAGTTTAGCTAATTTTAGCTTTTACACATGCTTTGCACTGATTTAAACTTTTTTCTATCTAATTCAGCAAAAATATGCTCTTTCCATTTCCTTCTGGTATTGTGAGCTTCTTTCTGCTTTTTTAGTTACTTTTCAGCTGTTTTTAGGGGGATTTGTTAGCCAATTTCAGCTTTTTTCTGATCATTTCTAATTTTTTGTGCTAATTTCTGCGTCTTTCAGCCTAATCTGGCCCACATGTATTTGTTTTGCTTTGTTCTGCTAATTTAAGCATGCTCCACCTTTTCAGCTACCTTGTTTTCTCATTTTAAGTTAATTTTGGCTGTTTTCAGACAACATAAAGTTTATTTCTGTTACTTTCAGCCTAATTAACTTCTTTATGCTAAATTCTGCTTGTTATGCTCCTTTCAGTTTAATTATGCTAGTTTCAGCCATTTATGCCATTTAAGCTACTACATGTATTTAACTGTTTTATGCTAATTTTAGTTTTTGCAGCCAATTCCACATTTTTTTAGCTCATTTCAGGTCCTTCCACTTTCCTCTAGTACTTTAAGCTTCTTTCTGCCTTTCCGCTACTTTTAAGATTTTTTGTGGTAATTTCAGCTTTTTGCAGCTACTTTCCTACTTTTTTCCCTGATTTCTGCTGATATAAAGCCAATTCAGCACATATATGTTCTTTCTGCTTTCTTCTGTTCATTCAGGCTTGTTCTTCCATCCCAGCTACATTTTAGCATGTTTTTTTTTTTTTTTACAAAGTAGTTAATTTCAGCTGTTTTTCTGCATATTCTTCAGCAATAAGCATTCACACTGCATTTTTACAGGAAATGCATTTTTTCTAGTTACTAGTTGATCAGCTTACGTTTTTAACTGAATAAGTTGATTTACAAAAACAAGCGTACAAATGCTCACAGTGCCAGTAATTGACTGAGAAATATTTGGTAGTTAAAAAATCTAAAGCATGACGTGTTAGGTAAAAAGAAGGGAGAGGACAGATTAATGCTGACTCACTATTTGGCAAGAAATGAGTCAGCATTGTCCTTTTGTCTAGTGTAAGTGCTTAATAATGGTAAATACCATACCATACCGCACTTAAAACAGCGACAAGGCCAACCAAAGTGCTGTACAAACAGACAAACAACAGGCAACATACAAAATGAAATACAAAAGATAGACATAAGAACATCACAGATAATAAATATAACGACCAAACACAGATCAACTGGCATTGAAAGCAACAGAATAGTAGTGAGTCTTTAAACGGGATTTGAAAACCGAGACGGAGGGGGCCTGTCTGACGAGCAGAGGTAACTCGTTCCAGAGTAAATAAGTGTTTAAAGCTTAATAACAGCAAATATTAACATTGAGTTAGAGTACCCTTAATGTAAACTGTTACCCTAAAGGTTCATATATTTTAAAGTTGTCTTTTGTGTGGACAATTATTATCCTACTTGTGGATGGCACATTGAAAAGCTTCAGATTAGAGAAATAGTTTCATTCTGACTGGATTCATTAACTAAGGGCTAGTCCAGGCAGGGCTGAGAACAAAGCCGACTGCTGTCGTGTTAAAACAACTCTGATCTGAGTAACGTCACAGTGTTTCATGAAAATGAGTTGTAAACCTGAAGCCAACAGGTTCACAATACATGGTTGTCAATCCCCCGCCAGCAAAAGTGAGAGGGCGAATATGTTGTTGCTTCTTCATTTGTCTTCACTATGAGCAAAATATCTCGTAAACACAATCAGAAAGTAATCGCAGGCCATTCATACAACTCGTTAACTTCTGAAGTCAAACCCCATTTCAAGTGGTCCCCATTCCACAACACGTAAATGACTTTAGCTCCATCCGTTTCACAGATGCTGAACTAAAATTCTGTGTGGTAGTAGCTGAAAGTCCCCCTCAACATATAATCTAAAGGCTAACACAACAAGTAAGATTTCACATAAGACCTTAATAAAAACAGTATCCTTTTATCTTTAATTACATCGTTTTACCCTAATGGGATTAGGAAACAGGATAATATGTTCACAATGGGAAGAGCTCTAATTCATGTACTTGGAGCATTCAACTGCATCATCCTTAAATAAGCAAATAAATGAATACAGTATGCATATTATTTGCAGTGAGCTTTTAAAGGAGTAGGCTTACTCAGTTCTTTCATCAGCTGTTTGGTGTGACCAGAACAGCCCTTCAGGCCTAATTGGAATAATTTTTCTGCTTACTTTGAAGTATAAAATGTGTGTGTGAGAGTAGAGGTTCCTGAAAGGTCAGTGCTAGAGGCAGTGCATGATTATGTTGGAGCTGATGAATAGCACTGAGAGATGAAATCGTTAATTTTCCTTCAGCTTTATGACCGACACAGGTCCGTCTGTGAATCTTCTCTAACTGCAATGTTGGCTTGCTTTGATAACATTCAGTTATGTAGTTGCCCTTAAAAATAATGACTGCATTAATGTTATGATGTTCATATCCTGTAACTATACAGCCCAAGTTTTTGCAGAAGCATAGTAAGATATGCTAATGCAAACTTAGATGTGCAATTGTGTTCTTCGAAATGTAAATTTAAACACAAGGCATCCATCTATTTGAATCATTGGGTCAAAATTCACAGGACATAATGAGAAATCTGAGTGCACCAGTAAACCGTGTTGTTTAAGTTCACAGGAAGTGGATCAAAGTTTATTTTCTAAAGATTAAAACTGAACTACAGGTATACCCCAGTTTTCGACCCGCTCGGTTCCCGGATATTCGCGTATCCGACTCGCATCATAATTAATAATTAATAATAATAATAAAAAAAAAAAATTTTTTTTTTCTTTTTTACGTACTTTTTTCATGTGTACAGCACATTGTTGCAGTTGTGGTTGTTTTAAATGGCTTTATAAATAACGTA
>JARVGS010062050.1:0-13709 GCA_031762315.1 Hypsolebias antenori
TTCTCAGACCAGCTCGTCTCAGCCGCCTGAGGAAGTAGAGTCTCTGATGAGCTTTCTTGATCAGGCTGGTGGTGTTGCTCCAGCTCAGGTTGTCATTCAGGTGCACACCCAAGTACTTGAAGCTGAAGTTGTCAAATCCAAATTTTAAAATGGCCACAACGTGGCAGTATACCCATCGAGGTTTCTCCAGGAACATTCTAATTTCTGTTACAATTTTCCCGATACATGCCTTGTAAATACTCTGTAATTGCACTGTATGTAACTCTATTAGTACTGTACTTTGTAAATAGCCTTTGTTATCCCTGCAAGTACCCTGAATGTATCTCTGCACATACCCTGTAAGTACTAGGAGTCCTGCATGTACTCCCTAAGTACCCTTTGATTTTCTTGTAAATACCTTGTATGTAACTCTGCAAGTACCTTAAAGTTTCCTTTAAAAAGTCCTATAAAATCTAAAAATGTTGACTTCTATCAGAGCATCTTTAAAAATGAACACTTATTACTTTATTTTGTCTCATCTGTTGGGGAAAACTGGCAGATTTTTACACACTTTATGACCAAATTACAAATCTACTTGTTTCTCATTAAGACCCTCAGACTGTTTAATACTGTAGTTTGTTTCTTTATTAGACATTTTTATGCATAGAAGTATTTCTTAATAATATTTTCATTATTTTCCTCCAATAATTTATGGTCTTTCCCCCATTTCCTCCAGATCATGGTACATTTGTACAATGCTACATTGCTATATGCTCATTTCCTATCTGCTTCTTGTAATCCTGTCTCTTGCATATCTCTGAGGTAATTTTGTGTCCCTTCTCTAATCTTTGCACAATCATTAAACTTCCCTGTTGTCACTTAGTGTCTCTCTGGGTTAATTTTGTATTTCTGGGGTCATGTTGCATTTGTTCCTCGTGGAGTTGGAGCATCTTGTTGTAGTCAGTCCAGCTGTGAGGTCTTTTTTTGTTCTCTGCGGTCATTTTGAGACACATTGTGCTAACACATCACATTTTGACTTTAACTGTCAATAACCATATCTGAAAGAAATGCTTTTGCTGGAAAAACAATATTTGAATTAACTTTGTGACAGTCAGCAACAAGTGGTATTTCACTGATATGGTTTCAAAAAAGAAATTAATCATTTAACTTAAAGTACGTGTTAAGAGAACAATGGTCTTTTATTGCTTCTGCCATCTTCCAGTTAATATTTCTGCACAATAAACTTATCAAAATGTGGTATTTCTTTGAACATTGTTATGAAAAACAGCATTCAAGACAAAAATAATGGACATTTCTTGTTCCACTGTACTGTTCATCTGGTTTTTGCCTAAAATTCAATCGGCTGTTTAAATTTGATTTTAAAAAGTGAAAATTCAATATTAGCAAGCAAAAACAGACATAAATATGGACAATTTTAGTGGTCCTCAGCATATAAACCATCATCTTCCAGCAGCACACAGACAACCAGAATTTCTGTCCAATAAGTTCATCTGCTGCCATTTGTCTAAAATATGTACTTTTTAACTCCAGATGTTTTCTAAGGCTTTTCATCAAAATCACAGTCAAAGAAGAAAGTCCAACTCATAGAGACTGTTTTTGTGAATGAACAGCATGAAACCTGACAGCATGGATGATAGTTTGCTGGAGAATTGTAAGAATTTTGAACTTTACTGTTGGATTTCACATCTTGTAAAAAAGGCTTTCCACATTAATCAGAACGTTTGTGAATGACATGGACTTTTATACATTTAAAAAATGGTTTCTTCCCCTGAATCCTTTAACTGAAGGTCTGATCTCTGATCTGACTACTCAAATATCAACCTGTTTATTTCCAGTTCTGTGTCTTTAGACTCACTTCACACACACATCCGTATAGTTTCCTGGTATATTTTTTGGTATTTGTACATCGGAGATGGTGAACAGGACAATGCTCTGATGGTGTGTTTTATCATGTTCAGCTGTCAGTGGACGGGATCTGGAACTTTTAGCTTTTACACATTAAAGACCTAAAAGATGTCTTGATAAAGAAGCATTGGATTGGTAAGACGAGACGTTTACAGTCTGCAGGACATTTGGAGTCAGTTGCAGCCTGACCCACATTCCTGCCGTGAACTTTCAGCACAGTCTTTGTTCATTTGGCTAAAGCACAAAAAAAAAAAAAAAAGAATTTAGTTCAGCTGAGTTTTCTGCTCTGCTCATTAACGTGGAGCAACAAGGAAACCCACCGTTAAAAATGTTTTTAAATGTATTAATCTTATTAAAAAATTGAAATACTGTACTGTACATCCTAAAGTTAAAATGCTACTTTTCATGTTTCACGACTGCCTTATGTTGACAAATATCAGTGTTGAAACCTTTTTAGTCAAACCTTGAACATAACAAGCACAAGCTCAAAACCATGTTGACTTTTAGTTCGGCATCTGTAAAACTGACTGAATTACAGCCATTTCTGTGTTTTCTACGGTCAGCTGGCTGAAGCAGCCATCTTGAACCGGCTTGGCTCCAAAGGTTAGTCAGTTGTAGATGTATTCAGTGATGACTTCCTGAAAAATTCATTAAAATGTGCAGAGACACGCTCTTGACTCCAAACAATTAAATTAAATTCAGTTTATTTCTCTTGTGCAATCTGTTAGCCCTCAGAATATGTGTTGTGGACTGGTTTCATCTACTACCACACCAAATGTACGGTCAACATCTGCAACATTGTTTGAATTACAGCCATTTTAGTTTTTAAGGGCATTGGCTGTGGCAGCCATCTTGAATTGACTCTTGAAGTGAATCAGTTGCAGATGCTAAGATTAATTTCTGCAAGTTTCATTAAAATCTGTCCAGTGGTTTATGAGATCTTTTGCTAACAGACATAGACTGGCATGTGCAAAAACATCGTCGCTGAAAGAGGAAAATGCAGAAAACATCATTTATTGTAGTTAGTGGAGTTTTGTAACATTCCTAAAGCAGAGGGCATGACTTTTATTGATGTAAGCAAACCAGAGTGGTCTGCTGCTGCTCTAAAATCATGTTGGTCTCTCGAAGTTTTAGCTGTGACGTCACAGCGTTCAGACACATTTACACAATCAAACTGTTTTAGGTTTACCAAATCCCCCACAAAGTTCGAATAAGACCAGCTGGAAACAAAGAGAAACTTAGGAAATATTTTAAAACACTTTTTGTGAACACCTCTTGTATTTGTCAATGCATTAAAGAGCTCAAACTGTAAAAAATAAGAGTGATTTCTATTTGTTTATGTTGAAGTTAAAAGCAGAACATACGTTTCAGATTTAAAGTCAGCTTTTTACAGAAAAACAACAAGAAACTAAAGAAAAAGGTTTGTATGCTCAACCATCCAGGTACTTTGTAGATAACAAAAGAATGTTGAATCATTTCATCTGGACCAGTTTCTTTAAGCTTAAAATATTGCATGAAGAATGAGAGTTTGAAAGATAATTTGTAATAAAGTTAGTCAGTTTTACCTAAAACAAGATCTGTGTTGATCAAGATACTGTAAAATTCACTAAACTTAACCAGTCTGTTGACTTCAACGTCGTAAATTTAAAATGTTCCAACATTTCCAGCAGAATTTAATCATTTAACAATACTTTCTGACATATTAGATCCTTAAATGTGCAACCGTCTTGTCATTTATGAAGATATGCATCGAGCCAGAGGTCCCCCGAGGTTTTTAGTGATCTGAAAAAACATAAGACAAAAGGACCATTATTACCAGCCAGTTTATGAGACAGTCAGTTGTTCTTAAAACACAGAAAAAAGACAAACTGCCTCATAAGTACCGTATTGTTCAGACTATAAGGCGCACCGGATTATAAGGCGCATTAAACAAAACAAGTTCATTTTGACACATTGTTGAGCGCCATGTTCCACATAAATTCAGTTCGAGGTCAGTAAGCACAACCAGAATTAATACATAAGGTGCACCAGATTATAAGGCTCACTGTAGATTTTTGAGAAAGTGAAAGGATTTTAAGTGCGCCTTATAGTCCAAAAGATTTGGTATGTCGGCAACAGAAAATTAACGTGCACAGTCACAACTTTCTGACCTTGATTTGCTTTTCATTTGTTAAATAAAGTGAAGTAATTTTAAGTTACGACTGTTTTGCAGCAAGAACGGTATGTGGGTGAAAGGTGACGTCAATTAGAGAAAACATTTCACTACCACAATATATCAGAGACTGTGACAGGTTTTAAAAAGAAACTAAAATCAGTCGTACTCATTCAGGACGTGAATCCATTGGATCTGTGTCGTGTGATGTTTGTGTGGTTTGTTTATGGATTATTGTTTTATCAACTGTTGTATCAGTTTTGTTTAACAAACTGTTTTTATTTTTTATCTGATTTGGACAGCAGATGAAATGTAATTGTGCTGAGTCCGGTGCATTTACGTAGAGTTTTGATAAATGTGCGCGGCCCTTTTAAATGAATAAAAGAAATGAAACTGAGATTAAATGTAAGTTCTGTTTCCGTGGGCCCGTTCTCCGTAGATTACCTGACGACGTCAGCCATGCCTCGCCACAAAGTTTTAACCTGGTAAGGAATCCCGTGTTTCTCACACAGAGCGTGGACCCGCTGAGCCACCAGGTGGTAGTTGTGACGCGGCATCCTGGGAAACAAACTGGGAGGAAAAGAACAAGGATGAAGATGAATGTGTCCCTCAGAGATCACGACATGTCAGCTGGCTCAGCTCAAGAAACTGAACATGAGGAATTTAGAAAAATTCATCAAATTCAATCTTAATTTTAAATTCAAGTGGGGGAGTGGTGGCGCAGAGGTTAGAGAAGATGGGCCTGTGATCGGAAGGCCGCAGGTTCCACTCCCCGGACCAACAACATCAAAATGTGCTTGGTAAAAGTGAAGCACCCACACCTGCCTCCACCCTCATTCACCACACTCTGAGCCCCTGAATAAGACTCTTAATCCTCCATCTGCTCCCAAACAGGTCTCTCTTGAAAGAGTCCTTGTGACCCAATGAGACTACCTGTATAAATAAAGCTTAGATAAAAATAAATAAAAGAACTAAGCTGAAGTGTCACTGGTTCTGTAACTCATGGAGGATCCAACAGGAACTGTAATTTCTCTCTTCATACAACCTCTCAGGTAAATCTGTCCTCTCTGCACAGTTTTCAGACTGAGCCTGGATCTGTGGCCATGATCGACAGCCACTGTTTTATGAAGTTCCTGTACTTCTATTTATTGAAAGAGCACTGCCTGGTTCCCTGCTGGACCTGGTACCTGTGTGTTGCTTTGTGAGGTAAAAGATCAACAGGAAAATGACCAGTAGCAACAAACAACCAGAGCACAACTCTTAAAACCTGTCACAGCAGATTTTAGTCAAACATTGAGTCTCCTCCTGGGCTGTGTGGATCCTGGACAGTAGTTAAACCACATGGTTGGACTGTAATCACATCACTGTTGACTTGGCCTCAGAAATTAACTTGACATTTTCAACACAGAAGCTTCAGTAGTTTGTGAAGCTGCACCTTGTTGTCTACAAGAAACCAGAAACCCTGGGTACCTGCTGAAGTCCAATAATGGCTAAAGATTCATAAAGTTGCCTTCACACATCCCAGTTTGGCATCTTAAGCCAGTATCTCACTGGGCTGTGACTCCAGGTGACAAACTGGAAACTGTGTTCGCAAAGGAGTTTCCAAAATGATGGAAATGTTCACAAAGTTTCCTGATGCATGCTCATAACAAGTCAGGTCCTCTGGACGTCTTCAGTCCAAAGACCACTTTGGCCAGGATTGCCTCAGACTAGTTCAAGACAGACTGAAGAAGCCTTCTGGATGAAAGATGCAACGTTTCAACAAAGAAGAATCCTCCAGAGGACCTGACTCGACCTGGTTATTGATCCACCTGGATCACTGAGCAGCATCAGGACCTTGTCAGTTTAGTTTCTGTGAGTCAAAAAGTGTGAGACAACCATGGCAGCAATTGGCAATCCATGAAAAAAAAAAGGGTTCAGACATTCCAGGCACCATGAGAGTGCAACAAAACCGCCTGTAAAATTAGAATACAGTACATTGCAAACACAATGAAGACGTTTTATAATGAAATTCTAACAAAACAAATGCAAACTCCTGACGAGTTTTGGCCTAGATGTCAGTGAAAAATTGTGTAATGTTTTACAGTTTTATGCCTCCAACAGTCCCAGCCCATGAGACTCAGGCTTTATAAAGCAACTCCTGACAGGTTCTGTCAGGTTTTGAGTTTTAACTCTGATGTGATGGAGCTTGGGGCTTTTAATGTTTGTCATAACATTTGAATTTGCTCAGCTGCCTTTGTCTTAGCTCCTCTTCTCACCACCTGAGGCCTGCACTGTGAAGCAGGACCAGTGTGGCAACTCAAGGTTCAGAAGTTAATCAGCTTCATGATCCTGAAGATCCCAAACTGAACCTGCCAGTCTGACTTTGTCTACTGGTCCTTGGTGTTTGTTGATGATGAACTGCTGATGAGGATGATTTAAATTCACAAGAGAAAGAAAGAGAGACCTGTTCAGAGACCTTCCTGGTCAGTTTCCACTGAAAAGCCACAACCACAAGCAGATGAGCTTGTTTAAAGTTTCCACAAGAGACACTTCCTTTACGTTCTTACAGAAGATGCAGGTGATGTACTGTTTGTTGTTTTCAAGAGGCAGGTTTTACACTTACTGGTGCTCGATTTGAAAGTTGAGATGTCCGCTGAACCAGTCGTTGAAGAAGGACTGCTCAATGTTGCACGTGGCTTGTAGCTAGCACGGAGGATGAGACATGAGCACACATTAGTGTGGGCAGATGTGGTGCATGTTTTTAGCAACACTGATTTTAAGCTTAGGGAACAACTTTAGGCATATTATTCATGAAAAAAACAATCTAACATCTGAATGATGCACTTCAAGTAAAAGCAACTTTAAGTCCTAGCAAACTTTTCCATGCTAACTTTAATTTGCTAAAGTAAAGATATTGAAACGAGGTCTTGTGGTGAGATTTAGGAAAGCTGGAATATCCACTAATAATAAGTGATTATTAAGCTTTTGCTAACTTTTATCAAGAGTGTTTGAGCAGGACAGTCAGGAGAGCAGTGGACATAGAAGTTAGTTTTCCTATTCATACATCCACAAACATTAAATGAGGAGAATGTCTTTAAATATCTATAACTGAATGTGAGATTTAAATAGAGCAGCACAGTGGCACAACTGGTAGAGCTGCTGCCTCTAAGCAAGAAGGTTGCCGGTTCAAATCCTGGTCTGGGGGCCTTTCTGGGTGGAGTTTGCATGTTCTCTCTGTGCATGCGTGGGTTTTCTTCGGGTACTCCAGTTTCTTCCCACAGACCAAAAACATGCATGTTGGGCTGAATCTAATCTAAACTGTCCCCAGGTGTGAGTGAGAGACGGGATGGTTGTTTGTCTAATTTGTCTCTGTGATGGACTGGAGACCTGTCCAGGATGTCCCCGCCTCTCGCACAGTGATGGCTGGACATGGACAACAGTGACCCCCTTGACCCAAAAAGGAAGAAGCAGGTACAAGATAATGGATGGATAGGTGGATATTTAAATAATTTAATGTAAATTCAAATATAATCATATAACTTTCTGATGGAATGAATAGAAGCAGTGGTTTTTTTTTTTTGGAAAGATCATTAATCCAACAGGAAATGCCATAACCTACTTCGCTCGCTCATGTGTTTATACCTTGTTTTAGGAGTTTGAAAAGATAAGTTTTCAAATGTTAATGTAAAAAACAAACAGTTCTCCAAATTGTGTTTACTACAGCTACACCTTGTCCCCCTATATTCACTGTTTTAAATAATTTTAGTTCTCTTTAAGATAAATAATGTTAGTAACTTACTTTTTTATCTATATTAATGTTACTTCTGTTGTGACTTGGCACTATACTGTATAAACAAACTGAACTGAGTTGAATTAAGCCTTTAAGACAAAAAAAGGAAAAGTTTGACTCGGTGTAAAATGTTTGAAGGTGAGAAGAGAAGTCAGGTAAGACTTTTGTTGTTTCAAGCTACAATGTCCTTTATCGCATCAAATCAGCACTGAGGTAAAAATAAACTCAACGTTTTTCTGCTTTAGACGTCATACGGTACAGATATAAAAATTCTTGACGTTAACTGTTGGGCTCAACCTTGTTTGTCTTTTAACAAAATATCTCTTAAAGCTCTGGACAGAGTTGAATGAAACATTCAGAACATTATCATTAGATGTACAGTACTTCTACAATTTGGATGTAAAGCAATTCAAGATGTCCACCACAGCTTATAGACCCTAACTCACACACAAATGGCTATACCTACGTAGATTTGATAAATACTGAGTCAAAACGTGGCAGTTTAGTAGCTGACAGTCATTCACAGCACAAACATCAGAGCAGGCAAGGTGTCACTATATCACATGAGACTGCTATTTTCATGAGTTTACCAAAACGGCCACAAATCTGTCATTTCTGCTGATAAAGTAATCTTAGTTTTAATCTCCAGCATGAAAGGCTTTGGGCACTTTGCTTTGTTGTTGCCAGAGTAAAGGAGTTTAGCCAGATTAACACACAAAGCACAATATATGAGGAAAGTAGAAGAAAACAACAAAAAAGAATGTTGAACTTTATAATTTTGTTATAAACCACATACCTGCATGGTCAGCCAGTCCTGGTGCCGCTCATATTCAATATTCATTGGAAGATGATTCATCTGGGTCACCCACACAAACCAGTGGCTCTCTAAAAACCTACAACAATAAACAGCAACATAAAACTGTTCATGTGATCAAGAAGTTCAGAAAAGTTGATCCCTTCAGGTTGCATTCAGAACCTTTAACGATAAACTCTGAATGGACTTGTTTTGTGTCTATATTTGTGCTAAAATATAAAACTAATAAATAAACTTATTGTTTAAATTCATACCTGACAAACAAGATGAGTGCCACTGAGCCCAGCAGGCCGTACAGCGGGGTGTAACAGTAGAAGAATCGAAAGTAGAACGACAAATACCAGGCCAGATCCTTGAAATGACAGATCAGGTTAGTTAAAAACGTTCACGACTCCCTCA
This sequence comes from Hypsolebias antenori, assembly GCA_031762315.1. Lineage (NCBI taxonomy): Eukaryota > Metazoa > Chordata > Actinopteri > Cyprinodontiformes > Rivulidae > Hypsolebias > Hypsolebias antenori. Next base: position 9,043 of record JARVGS010062050.1, read on the forward strand.
TCCAACACTTGATGTGTAAATAAAGATTAGCTATGATTAATCCCTTGACTGGGACTTTTATTTTGATGGACCATGAAAAATCTAAAATATATGATGTTTTATTAACTTTATATTAAACTATACATACATTTTTACATTTTAGGCTTGAAACAAAATTTTTAAACAAAGTTCATTGAAAAGTTGAATCATGGTGTGTAATAAACTGAAGTTTCTGTCTTATTGTGTTTGGTTTGAACAGGTCATGACCGACGGCAGGTCAGTCATGAATTGCACCATTTCTTTCAGTCGTGCCTGACTAAACCCAGTTTAAAAACATTTAATCATCTTAGAGCCTCATGTAATACTCCAAACCCTTCAAAGCACTTTAATGAAATATCGCTGCCAGCCCATAAGCCAAAGGCACCAGAGCAGAGGATGATTAAAGACTGATTTTTTTGAGTTTTTTCTAAAAGATTTTTATGAATTCTGTTAGTTTTTTTTTTTTCCATTCAACCTTTGTTTATACAAGTTAGTCTCATTGAGTCATGAGGACTCTTTTACAAGAGAGACATGTTTTAGACAGATGACAAGACCAAGCTTGGCCAAAACAAGAACCAGTGGCCAAAAGTGGCCTGTGCAAATCACCATCAGGCCCATAATATCCTCCAACTGAAAAGAAAACAAGTTTAAAATAAGCTGATGAAAACCTGCCTCAAGTTTTGGACAAATACATCAAAAACCTTTAGATTAAGAGAGGCTAAAACATTTTCTACATCACTGTGTTTCCAAAACAAGTCTGAAACGTAAAGACTTCAAAAACATAAATATGCCTTATATATTTATTTGTATTTTTAAGCCAGTAAATATATTGACAGTTCACACTCACAGAGAGTGCATGTCATTATAAGTAATAAATAATAGTATATATTGTCATGCACATTAAAAAAAGGTTTTTGTGGAGACATATTTTTATCAAGCATACTATTTTAAAACAAGAAAAAGCCTGAAAAATAATCTAATTTTCCAGTTCTCTATGTGGCCCTTTGATTCCTTTCAATATCTTGATTTTGCCCTTTTTGCAAAATAAATGTTGCCCACCACTGTTTTAAACCATGTAGTGTCAGTTTAAGTTTTTTTTTTTTTTGTTAAAACAAGATCTGAAATATGAACGAAGATCTCAGAAGCCTCAGTCCAGAGACGTTCGTGTCATCTCTGAACAAAGTTCAAGACAGAGACGTCTGTAATGATTCTGAGAATAAATCTCCATTTTAGTGCTTGTTAAATGTTGTTTATTTCACTGAAGAGCTTAATGACATTGTGGCATTCATCATTTTTAAATATTGCCATTTGATTTTTACATTAGTACTTTTTTCTTGTATAAGTACAAACACACAGCCTTTTCTGGTTATGACAGTTTTTTTTTTAACCGAGACACAATTACAACCATCTGCTAAAAATCACATTATTTGTTACATCTTTTTTTTTTTTTTTTAACGTAATTAGGATTCCTTATTTCCCTGATTCTGACCTCTTGGAGTTAAAAGTGTGAAACAAAGGATTTAGTGCAGGGTTATTCAACTAAACTGCTCAGGGGGACACAGTTACTGGAAGACAAGCGCTCAAGGGCCAGACATCCAGCAGTTATTATCATTAAGTAAGTTTGTTTAACAATTTAAAATATAGTTTTATTTAAAAATTAACCCATTTGTGGACTGAACTGAGCTCACCTGTGGGCCTGATATGGCCACCGGGCCACCAGTTTGAATTTAGTGTTCACCACTGAATAAAATGAAGGTAACAAAGCAATAAAATATAATAATATACCTTAAGGTAAGATATATAATATATAAGATTATAATATAGCTTATTACTATTATGATTTTTTTATCATACCAATATCCTATTATATCTTATATATGTCAGTATTTTGCTCTCTATTTTATTGCATCATCCATAATATCCTATTTCATTTATTTATGATTTAACATGAACCCTAAATCAGTTTATTACAAATAGAAACAGTTCATATAAAATGAATCGTAGATGCTTCTTACCACCCAGTTGCGGCGAGAAATCATGACATTCAATATCTGAAGGTTGAAGACGAGTGGAATGAGCAGCGGTGGTCCCACTAAAGTAAAAAATAAAATGCTCAGGTTTTCTTTGGAGACTTTTTGTTTCTTTTAAATACTTCAATGACTTTAAACATACGAAGAAAGTAGTACTGATGTTGGTGGTTATATGGCATCTGTTTGATCTTTTTAATGCCGTACTGTGAGGAATAAAAGAGAACAGATTCATGTGAGTAAATAAGCTGTATATTTAAAAAAAAAGGTTTGAAAATACTTTTTCTTTTAGCTGCTTGCCTCCACAGGTTGAATGGCGCCGAGAACAAAGATGCCTGACATGTTGACATCAGGATCCTTACTCAGGACGTTGGGTTTGGCGTGGTGACTGAAATGTAGATGATTCCACCAGCTGGCTGAAGCTCCCTGCCAAAACAGCCTTTTAATACCCGAGAAGCATTTTACAAGAAAATAAACATCACATCTTAAAATGTTACCTTCAAATGTCCGATGACAAACTTGTGCACCAGGTGATTCCACTTGGACTTCTTGAAGACAGACAGGTGACCAAAGTCGTGCTGCAGCCATCCAGCCTGGGACTAGGGAAGAGATTAAAATATGCTTTTTGTTTCTGCAGTGTCAAAGTGCTTTAGTTATATTTAGTTAGTGAGTTGTCTTTTGTTTAACAGGCTCATTTCATAATCTGTTTGCCTCTCTTATGATTGTCTATTGTTGTCGCTGTTGTCATCATTCTTTGTTGAATCAGGTCTCTCTTGTAAATGAGTCCTCGAGGCTCAATGGGATTAACCTGCCTAAATAAAGGTTAAATGAATTGTCCTCAAATGACCAAGTATAACATTTTGTTTCTTTTTTTTTTTTTAACTGGGTTCTCTTTATCTACTTTTAAGACGTGTGAAAATCTGAAGATTTTTTAGGTCATATTTATGCAGAAATATAGAAAATTATAAAACACCTTTCAAGCACCCTGTACAGGACATGCATTGTTTTCTGAAATACACCCAAAGTTCAGAGCGTGCATCAGCTTCTACAGATTCACTTATATTTTATCTCAGAAGATTTTCTTCCAAACTCCAAGCAAAGTTTTTTTAAATCATGAAACATTGTATAAATACAACATTTCACGTGTGACCATCAGAGTCGTCATGGTTCAGTCATTTTAAAAATCTGATTTGCAGTTTGTCAGGTTTTATCTTGAACCAGGACCAGAGCAACATTTGATGTAACGTCCGGGACAAGTGAGAGAAACGGGTCAGCAGAAACGAGGCCTCGGCTCAGAGGTCCGTGTCAGCAGCATGTCCTGATCTCACGTGCTCACAGTGTTCCTGCAAGGTTTCCATCAGGCTCCTTGCGATCCCTCCACAGTCCAAGCCACAGCCACACTCATTGTGCATTGTGCTGTTGCGTTTTTACAGTCCGCCTCAAGAATTCTCAGCTCTTCAACGCTCTGCATTAAAAGGGAGCCATCGCTCGCGGTGCCAAGTACAACCAGTGCCACAAAAGCACATTTCTCTGCAGGTCCAGCCTCCAGACGCTCAGCAGAAATAAAACTGTGAACGCGACTGACATGAGAAGCCTCACAAAGCTGCTCCCAGGCTCGTTGTTACGAGCCAAACCCTCACGTCTCTCCACGACAGCTTCTCCGGCGAGGGCCCTTGGGCAGCATGGTTCTGCCGTCTCCGTTACATGCGCTGTCAAGCCAATTGCCTTCCTTGCACTTTGTGAATTTGGACAAGTGTGTAAATTTGGAGTTTTCCACTGCAAGTGCTGTTCAGAGGCTCACATCCTGCCAGGCTTCAGCTCGCCACCACATCCTTCCACGTCAAAACACACCCCGAGCTGGTGCAACAGATAATAAATAACAAATTGGATGTTTCCACATTTTAGAACTCGTTCCATGTTTCTTATTAATGACTTGTTTAAAGAAACATCTGTCGTTACTCGTAGGCTACATGCAAGATGCCAAAAAATACTGAGAAGATATTTGACAGAATAATACTCCATCATTGCTTCCTGGTTATTTCTGGAGCTTTAAACAAAACTCCCGCAGTTGATTCTGCTGATCTTGTGGACTGGATTCTGATCATGTGTTTTTAATGTATTTATAGCTCAAATTATTGCAGATTTTCTCTTAAAGAAAAGCCTATATACATAAGATATTGATGTGATATATAAGTTGAGACAATTCCCTTTTTTTGTTTTATCATTAAAACATTATTTTCTATGTAAAAATGTGAGATTTCTGAATATTCACTGTAATATTACAAAGTGACAAACTAATGTTGCTACAGTTGGTGTCGATATGATGTGTTGAAACATTTGAACTGGAGGTTAGAAGTTTGAAATAGGTTGTTCCTGTAGTTTTCCAGATATACAGTATTGAATATACTTCTGAAATGTGGGAAATGCTCAGTATAAACAAAGCACTTGTACTTTAGACTTTTCTTTTTCTCATCTCTCTCTCTCTCTCTCTCTCTCTAGTATACTGTATATATATATATATATATATACAGTATATATATATATATATATATATATATATTTTTTTCTTCTTTCGGCTTCTCCCTTCGTCAGGGGTCACCACAGCGAACTAGTCGCACGAAG
>JARVGS010062083.1:0-13681 GCA_031762315.1 Hypsolebias antenori
GTCCCGGTAACTGGCTTTTTCGGTATCCGGCCGGGCCGGTAGAACGGAACTAAGCCGGATACCGAGGACTACCTGTAATGTGCACAGCCAAGAATGCAGGTTTTTAAGCTTTGCAAAAAATAGATTGTTTTTAATAAAACGGCTGCTCAAAATGCTGCCACGTGGCTCACTGGTGGCTTGGTCACAAACACTTTGTCCATTGAGACTGCAATGGAATCATCTTTCAATTTCGTGCAATTTTTCCACATTGCAGTTACCAATTAGACTCCAACAGTCGCAGCTCGGCGAGATGCCGTCTTTAACAGTTATCTTGGCTCACTACTGCTGCTAGCCTAGCTGTAGACTCCATAATCCTTCCAAACACACTCTTGTCCTGCCTGTAGCACATTCTGTGTCACACTCTCCTCATGCGCATGTGATCTGCATTAACTGGTGTGTTGTGTGTATGAAAGCAGTCAGGGTATGAATGTGAGGACCTGTCTTGAGCACTAGCTGCTCGTATGATGTTGGTGAGCCTTCAGACAGCCCCCGTTGGTGCTGGAAGGCGGCTTTGTCAGGTGTGGAGAACTCCTTCTGTCAGCCCTGCCTCATAAAATTTAGTGCTGCGAGATGAAGCCTGCGACAGCTATCCATGTGGGGAGGGTGGGGTGGAAGGAGATAGAGGGTTATCCATAACGCTATCTATCTTCTGTATCTATCTACAGAATCTATTTGTCTCAGTTTCTTTGTCTTTGTTTGTCTCTAGGGGTGCCACTCGGCTGCTGCGTGTCAGTAGTGAAATATTCACAGTACGTGTGGGGAGTTTGACGAGCAGCTCTGACACTTCCACTCTCCCCACCCTCATTTTCATTTCCTCTTGCGTCTTGGCTCGCAGCTCCTCTGGTCTGCCGTGCATCGATGAACTGTATGCTCAGTACATTGGAGATAAAAAAGAAACTCACAGCACACTGCTTTTGCATATCATACCTGAGAAAATAGAATGTTAAAAATAGAAAACTGCATATCCACCGGAACATAATGTCTGGAAAGATTTTCATTTGAGCTTTTATCACCAGTCTGTGAAGGCTTTCATGCTATAATTGGCACCATATTGTATTCTCTTTGAGATTCTTCTCGCCGTATTTTTTTTTTTTTTTTTTTAAATATAATGGAGGCACTTTCAATTTAAATTTGAAATCTCTGGGAACTGCACTGCTGGGTGTTCTTATGACATATCCCACTACACCTTTCAATTCCCTCAACACAATTTGAGGTGTATTTAACCCGCAGATATCCAACGTTAATTGGACAATGTTAGAGAGCTGGAAATGATTTCAAAAGCAAAGAAGAAAGAAAGAGAGACAGAAAAGGTGCTCATGTGAAAAATACGTTGCATTAAATTTCCTTATCGCTGCATCGTAAACTTCTGTTTTAAAATCAAATGGCTGCCAGCGTTGAACATTCCCGTCAGTATTATTTTCATGGTTGTTGTATATGCAGCTACAACAACACTGAGGAACAATTTTCATCTCAACTCCTCATTTTCTAAAGCAATCCATTTCTAATAAACATGAAATTAGGGTGGCGAACGGTTATTACATTTTTATGCGTTCAAAACAACAAAGCAGCTACCTTGATACGAGGTTTGTTTGAATCCATATCTATGAGGCGGCATTGATCAGCTCCGTATAATTCTCAGCATCTTTATGAAAAGTAATGATTAGCCTCAGGGGGGAGGAGGTAAACAGCTTGAGAAGTTGCAAATCCTCTTTTCTTGATAAGTTTCAGCAGCCACTATGTTGTTATCATCACAACGCCGAGGCCTTTATTTTCAAACTCTGTTGAAATATCAATATGGATTTAGGAGTTTCCCTGAAGCAAGGTCCTCAGCTAATTAAATCTGTAATCACTTTGGGCTGCAAAAACATAAATAGGGGAGGGGGTAAGGAGGGCTATGCGGCTGTTTAAACAAAAGATGGTAGGACTTTATTTAACAAAGCTAATTAGGTCAGAGCTTTTTATCCTCATAAACCACTGTGGCTCTATGCCATCTAGTTGGACCACTTACAGCTCTTTGCCTTCGAGAAGAGTTTGACTCTCACAAAAGTGTGTGAGAGGCAGGAAGGTTAAGTGGAAGACAGAGCCCTGCCTCTGTGGCCATGGCTGCAGCAAACTGATACGTTAAATTGTTTTCATGTCGATTGTACAATAGGGAGCATAAAGGAAAGTTTTATACCAGAAGTGAAAACTGTGAACGTTGCCAATGTGTCAGAAGTAGTTATAATGTGGGGTAGACGCACTGGTGGGGGTGTCTAGGGGTCCTCCCCCATAACATTTTGAATGAAGCAGATGCCATTTCCTGCATGCTGGTGTATTTTAATGGGTTGTTACATTTACCTACATACATAAACACTTGATTCAATAACTATTTCAGAGAGCACAACAAAACAAGGAGTAACCTGACCAACAGCTCCCCTTGTGTGAATAGAGCACGCTCCACTTCTCGCTACCCCCCCCCCCCCCCCCCCCCCCCCACTGTCGACAACTGCAAGCACTCAAGTGGCACTAAGCTAGCGAGCAACACAAAGATGGGGGGGTGGGGTGTGAGGAGTCCAAACAAATATTTTTTAAATGTGTGTGGGACACGTCCCCTTCACATATACAGTAATTGAGAACTTGAGAATTTTTAGTTTCCATGACTCTCACTACAGTATTATTACATCTGAGACCACACTCTGGCACATCTCTCTTTGAACACAACAAGGTGTGGTCTTATGCTTTAGCATGAGCAAAATGTTGCAGCCACAGGTGCTATGTCTACTCTAGATTGTCCCGACAGCCTTTCAGCATCGGGGTTGTAGAATAGGTCTGAGACCAGCGTGGCCAGTCCTGTTTCAAACTCTTGATGGCTACATCATTAACAGGCTGCAATAATGTTCCACACAGGGCTCCACCGCCAATAGAATTGTGCAACCTTTATGGAACTTTAGCACAAGCTTCTTAATGAACCTATTCCACTTTATCCCAAATACTGAGAAGCCCATTGCATTTGTTAACCTGTTTAAGCCCACTGGCAGCAACTGTTGTCAGTCATTTTATGAAACTTCTGGAAGCTCTAAAAGAGCAGCAAATTCAAGTTTTAAAATTAAATAATATATTATTGTCTAGATTGTATGTAATTAGTGTGAATGTTCACATGACAAGGCCTCTTTACTTCCTACCTGCACCTCTAAAAGGAGATGTCTGCTGTGAAGTACTAACAGCGAATGCAAGTAAAACACTTTAATTAACAGATACAAATGTAGTATTTTGTTCTTTTATTTTCCAAAGGGTCTACTACTTATATGTCTGCATGCTTCTGTTGATCATAAGAAGAGGAAAAGAAAGCATGGCAACATTTCCAACAAATATAAGTCAGGTCCTCCGGACAGTTTCTTTTTGTTGAAACGTTTTGTCTTTCATCCAAAAGACTTCATCAGTCCGAGGAGCCACAACAAACTCAGTCCCATTAGCTAGTGGGCCAACCAGATGATGAAGTCTTTTGGATGGAAGTCGAAACGGTTCAACAAAAAGAAACTGTCCAGAGGACCTGACTTAACTTTGTTGGATTTTTTTTTACCTGGATTCTATGATGTTTTGAACCACATGGCAACATTTGTTGCCACTACCAAAACACATATTCATAGCAGTATTTCCTTACTATAACATTAGCTCCACCATCCCCACATTAGTCTACCTTCTGTGATATGAACTCAAAGACCACTCCCCCACCCCTCCCATCTGATTACCCCCCCCCCACACACACACACATCATAGTCCAACCACTGATGCACCTGATCGCTACAGATGCACACATTGTCATAACTCTCTATCCCACAACACAACAACGCTCGCGCCTTCATCAACTCAGGTGACCAGAACCTGGATCTGCTCCGTGGAAAAATACCTCTCAAGGTAGAATATGTATGAAACTTAGGATTCCACAAGATGATGGGAATGTGGGAAACATTGCTGCCCTGTCAACATGGGAAGATGTTACCAGCGACGACAGTTCCTCAGCCACACTGTGTATTGATGTGAGAATTGTGATGTACCACTCCACACTGAGTGCTTCAAGATTATCCTTGGAGTGAAATGTAATCTATACACATTGAACTCGTCTTTGTTCCTATCCAAAAATAAAAACAAAATATTTATTGAAAATAAATTTGCTGAAACCAATTTATGAAATTGTGAATTAAGTATATGGATTTTTGTAATTTCTAGAAACCTAGAGTATGCACCTTATTTTATTTTGCTTTTGATGTTCAGTAAATACGTACCTGTGTTGGTCTGTGTTTTTGCGAAATAATACTGTACACCAGGGCTATTCAACTGGCTGCCCGTGAGTTGGTGACTAAAGTCCTGCCCACCAATGAGTTCATTAATTCAGTTAAATTCAGTTTCTTTAAATTGCACCAAGTCACAACAGAAGTTGTGTCAAGGCACGATACAAAACACTCACATACATTATAAAAGCCAATTTGTAAATGTTCTGTATCTCAGGAAGCAGCAGATTGTGTTGAATCCTCACTTCATCACAATATCCCATCCTGAGCAAGCACAAAGGCAACATGCTTCAGGATGAGTGGCCACCTGCTTCGACTGGTTGGGGTTTGAGAGAACAGCAAGAAGAAACAAACACAGAATGGAAAAAATAACTAAAATGTTAAGTATAGAAATAAATACAAATACAAACAGGTAGAGAAAGTAAAGAAAGCAGCAGAGTGAGGAAATGTGGTCAATTTGCCCTCCAGCAGTCTGAGCGTGTAGCAGCATAACTAAGGAATATCTCAGGAAACCTAAGCCAACCCTATATACTATAGGATTTTTCCAAAAGGAAAAATTTAAGTTGTCTTAAAAATAGACAAGTTGTCATCAGCTTCACAGACAGAAACTGGAAGTTGGTTCCACAAGTGAGGAGCCTGAAAACTGGAAGCTGCTTTCCATTCTACTTTTGGAAACTCTAGGAACCACCAGTAAACCTGCAGTCTGAGAATGAAGTGCTCTGTTTAGAAAATATGGAACAATAAGATCTATAAAATAAGATGGAGCTAGGGTTAATAGACATATCCTGATGAAAAATAAGACCAATTTTTTTTTTTACATTAAAACCGGATACTAACATGATCCAGAGGAAATGAAGGGCTGCAAAGTTTATTTTGAAGATGCTCAGGGCAAAACCCCTCAACCTCTGTCTTGTCTGAGTTTAAAAGCAGAAATTAAGGGTCGTCCAGGGTTTTATCTCTTTAAGACATGCTTGTAATTTAAGTAACTGATTGAATTCATCTGGTTTCATAGATAAATGCAACTATCATCAGCATAACGATAAAAAATTACCCCATGCTGTTTAATAACTTTACCTAATGGAAGCATATACATAATTGTCCAAGCACTGAACCCTGAGGAACTCCGTGACTAACTTTGAAGAAGATTAATATTTACAATTACAAACTGGAATCTACCAATCTATCAATGAAAAAAAAATACAGAAAAATGTGTGGGAGAGACCTTTAACATTTTGAAATGGCAAATATTTCAAGGACAGGCAATCCTTTTATTTGCCCATCTAAATTTTCAATACAGTACTTGAATATACGAATGAGCTCCCTCACCACATTAAGCACTGACTTACACAACACAAGGTCAGATCAGGTCAACAAGGTCAGATCAGGTCAGGGATATGCTGTGAACTCTTTCTTCAGGGAGGATCCTAACTGCAACCACTATTACCACTAATCAACCACATCCTCCTTTTTACACACAACCTCTTCTTTATGGAACGACTTCTGACTCATGTCAGTTTACAGCCAAAGACTTCAGCATCATTTCCAAAGCAAGCCTGAACAGGACAAGTGCAACCCATTTCCACACTCAAAGACATTGCAAACAGTCAGAAACATTGCACATATAATTCCAAATGGATACCCAGCATGCTTTGCAGCTCACACAGTCTCTCTGGGACTCTCTCACAGAGAGAACTTTGTGAGTTTGATTGAAAATAAAATGAAGTTAAACAGAGACACACATCTTTGCTTTAATCTGGGCTCTACAAATGTCCATGTTTTGGTGTTAATGATGTTTAATTATAAGAATTAAATTAGCAGAAACGATTTAAAGGCTGCACACTCTCACTGGGGCGCGCTGTCTCTCTCCCCCATAGTTCTGATGAACTGATCATATCAGTGTGTAATCGCCCATGAGCCAGATTAAACAACAACAATAGATTTATTTATTACTGGGGAAATATTGATGATGACGCACAGCAGTTTTGTAGTTAGTTTAAAAACTAGTTAACCACAAATAGAATCAATCAAGTGAGTTAATTCATTAAAGTAAATGACACTGAGGAGAAGTTTGACTCGCACACATCTCGCGGCACTTTAGTCCAGCAGAGTTCTGCTCCGCCTCTTTTGGTTACAGTCAAAACTCACACCTGAGTGGCGCATGGACACTTCACCTGTGATTTATGAAGCGTTTGAGGAACAACAGGTCTGTGCAACCATTTTATTATAAATGAGAACTGGTTCTTAATGAATGAACAGGTCGGTCATGCAGGGAAAATTACAGGTGGTCATCAGTTGTGAGGCCAGTTGGATGTACTGTAACATTCTCTAAACATGGACATTCCTACAGTCAGCACGCAATTGCATGGTCCCTCAAAACTTGCAACATTGTACTGTGCAATAAAACTGAACAATTTAGAGTGGCCTTTTATTGTGGGCAGCCTAAGGCACACCTGTGCAATAATCATTCTGACTAATCAGCATCTTGAAATGCCACACCTGTGAGGTGGATGGATTATTTTGGCATAGGAGAAGTGCTCAGTAATAGATTTGCACAGATTTGTGAACAAGATTTGAGAGCAAAAGACCTTTTGTGTACGGTATGTAGAAAAACTCAGATCTTTGAGTTCAGCTCTTAAAAATGGGAGGGGGAAAAAGTGTTGCATTTATACTTTTGTTTAGTGTATGTGTAATTTATTGTTTAGCTTGAATTGATTGAAGTGTGTACAATAACATCACTAGTTGTTTTTCTGTATGACGCTTCCAGTTTGTTTCTAGCCCCTCCTGGACTCCCACTAAAATGAGTTAAATGGTTACATTTAGCTTGTCTTCATATATTTAAAATCTTGATTTTTTTTTCCCTTACACATTTTTAGTGCACCTTTTTTGAGAAACAAACTGTCACAAAAGTTATTTTCATGAACAAAAGTGAAGTCTTCACAGTGACAGCACTGAAATTGGAAAATAAGACATTCTCAGACTCCGAGCAGCATGTTGTTCAATAAAAACCAAACTATGATAAATGAGTTAAACACGTCACACACTCCATTTAAAGTAAACAGTGGCAGAAAGAGGCACTTTATTAAAATGCCAATGGAGTGACAAATGAACTAAAGAGAGGCCACTCTTGACAGGCTAGTTCTCATTACTCACTCACTTCTCCCTTAGAATGTTAAGCCAGAGAAGTCATTGTGAATTTGCGGCTTCTCTCGGTTGTGGTTCCAAGATGGTGAATGTGTGCCGTGTCTATCCTCTGCGTTACTCACATCTGTGTCTGTCCCCTGGGCCTATCATCTAAAGAACCTGGACTGAAGAGGCAGGCAGTGCTGAGTGCAGTATGGCAGGGCTTTAGCCCAGACCTGTGAGAAATTGTCTCAGCGACCTGATTTTCTTCCCCTTATTCCCCCAGATGGCATGCTCATTTTCACCTTATCCCCTTGGTCAGTGCCATTTTGTTCTGAAAAATTACAGTAATTTAAGACCTAGCATTCTTTGAAAGACTGCATGCCATGATAGAGTTTTAAACTAAGATTATACATTGCTGAGATGAACATATGGACGCTTTGGTCAAAGGAGTCTCATTTGACATGATCTTACAGATGTGTTAGCACACAGAGTATATACCGTAAGGGGTATAACGGTCTAATACTACAACAAAATTTGGTAACGCTTTGTAATAAGATACACAAAATTTACTTAACTACCAGGGAATGAATCAGGAGCTAATTGGTAGTTAACCAATATTTACTGGGGAACACACAGCCAGGCCTTATTAGGGGGACTACTGGTTACCTTGTAAATGAAGAGGAACTAATCAAGAACTAAGTTACCAAGGAAACCAAAGAGGAACAAATCAGGAGCTAACGGGTAGTTAACCACCAATAAGTTTACAAGAGAGAAAATCCAATAAAACCAGTCATCACTAAGAAACAGGTTTTTGACAATTACGAGCTGTGACCTCACTGGTGCAGGGTTTGTTCAGAACCCACATGGAGAATTTCTCCTGTTTCTGTGGTAACAAACCAGTAGTCCCCTAATAAGGCTTGGCTGTGTTCCCCAGTAAGTACTGGTTAACTACCCATTTGTTCTTGATTAGTCCTCTTCATTTAAAAGATAACTAACAGTAGTCCCCTAATAAGGCTTGGCTGTGTGTTCCCCAGTAAGTACTGGTTAACCACCCACTAGTTCTTGATTAGTTCCTCTTCATGTACAAGGTAACTAACCAGTAGTCCCCTAATAAGGCTTGGCTGTGATGAGTTCCCCAGTAAGTACTGGTTAACCACCCATTTGTTCTTGATTAGTTCCTCTTCATTTAAAAGATAACTAACCAGTAGTCCCCTAATAAGGCGTAGCTGTGTGTTCCCCAGTAAGTACTGGTTAACTACCCATTAAATCCTGATATGTTCATCTTTGGTTTCCTTGGTAACTACCCACTAGTTCTTGATTAGTTCCTCTTCATTTACAAGGTAACTAACCAGTTGTCCCCTAATAAGGCTTGGCTATGTGTTCCCCAGTAAGTACTGGTTAACTACTCATTAGCTCCTATTTGTTCCTGAGGCGTTCCCTAGTAGTTAATCTAATTTTGTGTACCTTATTGTAAAGTGTTACCCAAAATTTAGTTTGATATTTGAGACGTTGACATTGCTAGTCAGTTTAGTTTTGACTAATGTAAATTAGCTGGGACAACCAGCCAGTACATATCTTGTGAATGTTTTCTAAAATCTATATAATGGTTCATGAGACATTTTGCTAACAGATGGGCAGTGTTGACTCTTAACAGTTTAATGCGAAGAGTTGACAATTTTTTTTTTTGCCAAAAGTGTTGTGTATAGGGTATGCGGTATAAACATCTCTCAGCTACTAAGACACCAAATTTTAGCTAGTTGTAGCAATTATTATTATTATTATTTTTTTTTTTTGGCTAATTTTGATAAGCTGTGGTGGCTTCAGTTAAGATCAGTTCAGATATTGATATACATCAAATAAACAATTTCAGAAAGTTCAACAAAGATGTGTCCAGTGGTTTGCTATGTGTGTAGGACATACTAGTTTAATGCCAACGTTTTAGGTAAAACATTACACAATGTTTGAAAACTCAGAGTATATATTTAGAGTGATGCTCATACAATCACATCACATTTGAATGTATTATCCACATAATGGGTAACGTTAAAGTATGTGTTTCATAGGGTGAAAGGCTGTGTCAGCTATCTTGATTTCAATTGATTTCAAAATGTAATCAGTTGCAGGGCATCCGTTTGTTTTCTAAAAGTGTCATTAAAATGTACTTAGTGTATCTTGAGATATTTTCTTTAAAAAAAAAAATCATATAAAAGCATTGATAGCAGAGCAAGCTTTTACAGTGTAGTAATTGCAGAGTTTTGGAAGTCAGTCTGTGCGCTTGGCAGATAGATGTTCTCACAGATTTGGTCTCATTGTTAAAAATGACAGATACCAGCATCCATTATTAGAGATGATGTGAGTGATCTGATTGCAACTTTCATCATCAAGCTGCACCTCTTCAATATCCTTATAATAGTTAAGCATTGTGGAGAGTCTCCACCCAGCTTGTCCTATTTATCTCCCAGTGATCTGAATTATTATTGGTGATTGATCCTCCAGTCACGTTCAGCCCGATATTTTCAAGCCAGCATCTGGATCTAATTGGTGCTATGCTGTAAAGCTACAGCTGCTCTGCCTGTTAGGACAATAAATTACTCCAATTAGGAGCTGAACAAAAGAAGCTGTGTGGCACCACAGCCCACTGCCATGCCTTTGCATTAGAATGGAATGCAACAAGACTGTGCAATATTTGCCCTATTTTTTTTTTTTCCTGATGTAAACACCCCTCTAGTTTTGAAAATATACGGCGCACAGACCAGTTGCTTTGCACGGTTTGCATCGTGTGTCCTCCTGAGAGCTGCTGGTGCGAAAATTTAATTGAAAAAGTATCAGTGTTGGAAATCAATGCATGGTACATTGCGTAATTGCTGGGTGGATGATTAATTGGTGTTTGCATCACGAGTTGTGGATACATCCAGGTTTTCTGGCAGCTGCCTGCCGTATCAATGGCACCGGTAATGAAGGCAATAATGAGGGACGGTTCGGGAGGATGCAGAGTAGGAGGAACAGAGAGAACATCTGTGCCTCTCCATAGTTAAAGTGTAATTGTGACCATATTTCATTTCGCTCCATGGAAGCTAACCCCGTTACGCTGGCTGTCGACTTTCCAGAGGGAAGAGGCATTTTACTTGCTGCACTAACACATTTAGTATCTTTAGCTACGCAGGTGGTCTGCGGTGCAGTGAGGAATGTGGGCCAGCGGTTTCTGTCGTGGTCGGCCCTCCTTCTACAACTCATCCTGGCCGCATTGTGCCTTTTGTTTTGCCACTTGCTGTGAGAACGCCATTAAGCCAGCTGAAGTTTGACAAGAAAAATGAAGAGTTCCACTTCCTGTGGCCTTGAGTGTCTTTCTGAATAATGAGTGCATCGCCTGGACCCTACTTTATCTCTTTCCTCTCTCTGCCATCATTTATGCTTTTCCCCCTGAAGTTCTTTTCCCCTGAGAGAGAGTTGTCTAGTCATAGGTTGCCTCTTGTCTCTGGGAATAAAACTTCACGAGAAAAGCCCAGTAAGATCAATGAAGCTGATGTATTTTTAATTTCACCTCTGTATGTTAAATGGCTATACATTTTTTGAGCATGGTTGTATGTGTGCATCGTTTGTTGTTTATTTGTTAGCAAAATAACTCAAAATATGTCTAAGAAAAGTAAATGGCTATAACTTAGTGATGTTAACTGTATTCAAGGGTCTGAAGCAGGCTCCGGAGAAGTGTTCGATTGTATTTTACATACATGTAAGAAACAAATTCAACAGCGCTGGTTGATTCTGAGACGCCACAAGGCAGCGTCTCACAAAATGGCTCTGAGCTCCGATCAACGCACACATTTTCTTCAGAACTGGCCACACCTCCCACATCTAACTTATGGATTGTCCCTGCATGCCGTCATGTGACCAGCTCTCAGCCAATGATCCTCGACTCTCATGTGTTCAAAATGCTGTTGGGAAATGTAGGCGAGCAACTAAAAATCCTTCCTACCGGAACAGAAACCGGGAACAAAAGATCTGCCTCCTCTTTTAACACATCAAACTATGATATAAGGTGCTATTAAAAAAAAAGAAATACAAATAATCACACATTATAGCAAAAATAATAATGTATATAGCCTGATAGAAATGTATTTCAGTCAAATTTATTGATATGAGGTAACATTTGGCTTAATAGTAGCTGACAGTTTGTCATAACATATTATACTTCTTAATTTTCATCTAACTTTTATTTAACCAAGAAAATCCCATTGGAATGAAAAACCTCTTTCAAGGGAAACCAGGCCAAGATACTCAGTAGCAATTCCAAAACATAGTTACCACATCTGTGTGATGGGGTTCACTCTCAGCTACCACGTTACCATCTTTCTGTCCACACCATGGTAAAACAGTTTAAACCCTGCTCCAATGCTGCAAGCCTTGCTGCTCTTCCACTTGGTCTCTTGGACACATAAAACATCTACCTTCCTTCTCTGCATCATGTCAGCCAGCTCTCTACCTTTGCCTGTCATTGTCCCCACATTTAGAGTTGCAACCCTCAGTCCTACATTCTTTACTTTCCTCCTCTCCCTCTGTCTCCTGACACGTTTCCCTCCTCGTGGTCTTCGACTAACAGTAGCACACACCGTCACCCTGTTTGTCAACAGCACCGGTGGTGGTCGTTGTTAACCCGGGCCTCAACCGATCCGGTATGGTTTCACTTTGAACTCGCATTATGGTTTTGGCAAAAGTGTTTTACATCGGATGTCATTCCTGACACAGCCCTCACCATTTACCAGGGCTTGGGACTGGCACAAGAGATACACTGGCTTGTGCTCCCTAGTGGCTTGCTTAAATAGGCTGCTGCTTAATACACCATATTATTTTACATTATTATTGTTTAGTGTATATGTTAGAGCCTTGAATACTGTTTCTTTTTATACTTCTTTTTTTTTTTTTTTGCTATTTTTGGGTGTAACTGGGACCTTGGGTAGACAGTTTTGTTCCACCTCATGTATCACATATAATGTGAATAACAATAAAGAACCTTGAACCTTGAAGTAATGGTAGAAGGATTTGATCATGTGACTTCTCAACCACAGGCTCACTTTCTCTAAGCTGTGTGCCAGCACTCTCTCTTCATTCTTAATTATTTTTAAAGAACTGTAATCTTCTTAATTAACAAGTTAAATTAGCCACAGGTTTTTCATACTACTGGGTTTGAACAGAGGTTTTAAATGGCGGGGAGAATTTGACCATTCAGAAAGACAGAAAAAGCAACAATCTGACAATCTTTTCTCCATAAAACTGAAAACAGTCGTTGAGGCATTTTATTGACTTTGGAAAAAAATAACAGAGAATTAAGTATATTGCTTGTACAAAAGAGACAATGCTAAAAATCAATACAAAATGGACAAGATCCTTGTGGTAGTCAATGAAAGTCAGTTAGTGATCGGAGAATGGGTGACAAATGTTGTCACAGAATCCATAAAAGAAATTTAAACCAGAGGATGAATCTGGTGATCTGCTGAAACGATATGTAGGACTCCAAATCTTACATCCAACTCAAACTACACAACAACCCAGTTCATTTTTAGAAAACAGCTGGCGTTCAATATGAATTTTACTACCTAAACATGGCTTATTTTCCCCATTTTCTGCTTCACTGGTGTGTGGTGAGAGCTGTGTTTCTTGACCCTTTGACAAACCTTAGATGTTCAGTGTTAAGGCCTCTGGTAACTCCTGCTAAAGCTCGGACAGTTCTGAAGCATGTATTTCACTGAGATGAGGCAGTTAGAGACTACTTGGCAATCCAAAATTGTGAAATAATCATTGCAAAAAAATAGGCAAATGTTCAGATGTTCAGTCTGATTTCTGAGTGTTTGCAACAAGTGACATCAACTTGTCTGACTGCATTTTATGTGGCTCCAGGACTGTTAGCCTCAAACTCAGGTCGATACATTAATAGCCACGTGGACATTTCAAAACATTTTCAAGAATCACTCACAAACATTGCTGGCAAATAATCACAGCTAAATGAGATACAGGCTTTACTTTCCTTTGCTACGTTTCTGTGTGTAAGAACGTTTCTGATTCAAAAATGAGAACACATTCTTGAGTTGTCTTACTCGTAAATATAATGAACACACAAAGCTAAAGTTTAACGTTGAATTTCAAACAGTTGGTCTTTTAGGTTTAAAAAAACTGGAAGGTTATTGTTAACAAGTGGTATGCCAGTGCCCCATGTCTCTAAAGGATTTGAATAATGAGTTAAAGGTTAAAGTTTATGA
>JARVGS010062122.1:0-13636 GCA_031762315.1 Hypsolebias antenori
CTTGTCACTCCTAAGGAGAACCTCAGCATCTTCATTTCTGCCACTTCCAGTTCTGTCTTCTGTCTTTTTGTCCATGTCTCTGTCTCCAGACCATACAACATACGTGAGCTGGTCTCACCACTGTCTTGTAAAATTTTCATTTGACTTTTGCTGACACCGTTTTGTCACAAATCTCTCCTGAAACTTTTCGCCATCCACTCCATCCTGTCTGTGTTTTATAAAAATGATTCTTATGAAAGAAAAGAAATCCAAGTGATGATTTTAAAAAGCACACTTTTATTTCCTGGCATAAAAAAAGTCCCTTTTTTATGTGAATGCTTATTAAGCTACTAAGCTCACACTATTGAGATCCTATTTATATTTTCTTCTGGTAATTTAAGTTTCTTTCTGCCTTTTTAGCTACTATTCAGCTGGTTTTTTTGCAAATTTCCACTGTTTTCAGATGATTTCTACTTTTTGTGCTGATTTTTGCTTCTTTCAGCCTAAGCGGGCACAATTGTGCTCTCTCCACTTTCTTCTGGTATTTTAAGTTTCTTTCTGATTTTTAGCTACCTTTCAGCTCTTTTTATTTTTTTCCCAGATAATTTCCACTTGCTTGTACTCATTTTGGTTTCTTTTAACCTAACTGGACACAATTGTGCTCCCTTCATTTCTTTCTGGCAATCTATGGTTCTTTCTGTGATTTTTTTTTTTTACTCTATTTAGCTGTTTTTGTACTAATTTATGTATTTCAGAATATTTCCTCTTTTTTCCTGCTCAGTCCTCTTTCTTTCAACTTAATTGGTCAAATGTGTTCTTTCTGCTTTTTTCTGCTAATTTAAGCTTGTTCTACCTTTTATTGGTGGCTTATTAGCGTTTTTAGATACAGTACTTTTGGCTCTTTTTAGATGGTAATTTCTCATTAACATTTTTCTGCTAATTTCAGCTTGTTGTGCTCCTTTCAGCCTATTCATGCTAGTTTCAGCTTTTTCTACTATTTCAGCTACTGTTTAGCTCTTTTTGTGCTAAATTAAATTTTTATCAGCTTTTCCACATTTATTTTAGCTCATTTCAGCTCTTTCCACTCTCTTCTGGTAGTTTTATCTACTTTCTGAGTTTTCAGCTACTTTTCAGCTTTTTTTGTTTTTTTGTTTATTTTTGTTTTTTTTTTTTTTTTTTTTTTTTTTTTTAGCTAATTTCCTTATTTTTGTGCTTGTTTCTGTAATTTAAACCCAGTTCTGCAAATATGGATTATTTCTTCTTTCTTCTGCTAACTTTTTGTTCTACCATTTCAGCTACATTTCAGCATGTTTTAGCTAATTTCAGGTGTTTTTTAGCAAGTTCTTCAGCAATAAGCATTCACACTGCATTTTTACAGGAAATTCATTTTCTCTAGTTTGTTTTTACATTTGTATCGCTGCTTTATGAAATCAAAATTGCAGTTGTTTTGTGTTTAAGAATTTGTTTCTGAAGTTGTGACCACAGTTGATTAATAACCAACATGAATGTTATTTGAAAAAGAAAACCAAATTGACAACCGCAGCTGGTGATAAACTTTCGCCTTATGTATGCAGCACTGAGTAATCATATTTCTAAATTATTCTGTGTAAAAATATGCACAATTGTTGTAGGCAAATAAAGTTTATGTACTCACTGTTGGGCAAGCTTCATGCTGTTGTTCTAAAATATATTACATCAATATTATTACTCACGCTTTTGTGTAAAACATAATTTTACTGCTACATTTGGCTGAGGTTATGGTAATTATTTTTCCAGTTTTTATTGCAATACAACTAAATATTGTTTATTGTTTATTCCATTCCTTCTTCTGCAAACAGTGAGGAATTGTGTCACAATAGCTGTAAATGTTGTCTGGTTTTAAACTCTTGTAACTCCTCACTTACTGAATGAGTTATTGGGTAATCTTTTTATTTAATTGTGTAGTAACTGGTTTATTGTATGAATTATGTATTTTGGGTCAAGAAACAGCAGATGTGGGGGAGCTTAAGATGAGCTCATGAAATCAGTTTATTATTAAAAATGTTTGTCAATACAGTAGTACTTTTTTTTTAGCTTGATTGAAAAAGATAGCAAAAAAGTAATCATAACCAGATATAAAATAATGTTTGAGGCAGTTGTGTTTTTTTTTTGTTTGTTTGTTTTATTTTTATTGTTTTGTACTTAATGTTTCTATACTTCAACTTGTCAAATTCAAATCAAAAGTTTGTGAAACAGTGTGTTTATGTCCAAGACCACAATTCAGGGAAACAAGAAGATTATATTTACTCAAGAAATAACAAACTGGTTTTAAAAGAAAATAACTTTACTCTGTTTTCATACGTGTGCACATGCTTGTGAACGTAGACATGTTTTCAGATGGAAAACACACACACAAACTATTTACATTCATCCAAGCACACACACAAACACACACTCAATCATTCATGCAAACAAGTGAGCTGCTGTTTTCCATTGGATCATTGGTCCTCATCCATCATGGCTGACAACAGCAAACTTACTGGAAGATGGAAGGCACATACACACTGTAGAAGTGCTGCTTTGTGTGTCTGTGTGTGTCCGAATCTGGCCTCATGTTGCCGTATCCTGTTACAGCAGTTATGGTTGAACACATTAATGCCATGATAGGAAACTAACCATTAGCTATACCGTATTTTTTGGGACTATAAGGCGCTTTAAGCGAAGCAAGTCTGTCAGATAAGTCAAACTTTATTCAGCTCATTGACAATAGCCACATAAAGCTGGTTCGAGGTCAGTAAGCCCAACCAGAATTCAAATATAAGGTGCACCAGATCATAAGGCTTTGAGAAAATTAAAGGATTTTAAGTGCGCCTTATAGTCTGAAAAATATGGTATTATTCATTTTTAGGACCAACAGGATGCTAAACTGAATTATCCCTATTTTCACTGAGGAAGTGTTGCTTTTAGTAATTTTAGCATTGAAATGTAACCAGAGGTTAAAAAAAAAAAAAAAAAAAAAAAAGATTATAAAAGTAGAAGAGATTCATTGTGACTTTGTTCCAAGTTGGGGTGTACTTCTAGGATTCTTTTGTTTGTTCTTGTGTCAAAGTTCTCCTACCTACAATGTTCAGTGTAGTCAAGAGAGGATGGATGACTTGGACATCAGCTGAGACTCATAAAAGTTTTCAAGCATCCTTTAAAAGCTGAAATGGAGCCCAAAAGCCATTTTACTCTGGTGACTGGGAAACTAAACAATTCTTGTGTTAAAAGTGAAACAGACTCTTATGAAAGATTGAAAAAATATTGTCTTCTTGCAACAAAGTGTTAAACCAAACACAGAGTGGTTAAATGTGTCTTAAAACATCAGTGGAAGTTAAGTATGTGGTATATTACCGTACTTTCCATCGTACACATCGCACCGACGTGTAAGTCGCATCAGTCCAAAATATGTCTAATGAAATGGGAAAAATATAAATAAGTTGCTTCACCATATAAGTCACATCTGTTATAAGAAGTAAGAAGCAAAAGAAGAAATTGTAAAAAAAAAAAAATAATAATAATAATAATAATAAATAAATAAAAAAGAAAAAAAAAGCAAGAAAAGGGAAGAAATAGTAAGAAGCACTGCACACTGGTCCAAAAGAACAAACCAGGCTTTAGACCAGTCCAACAAGTCCCTCTTGCAAAAGAGTCCCCGTGGCTCAATGAGGCTAGCCTGTATAAATAAAGGTTAAATGAAAAAATTATGCGTCACCGCTGATGCGTTGCGTTTGTTTGCGTCACCATTGACCACCTGGAAGCATGCGCCGGCGTTGTGCCAAAAATCGATTGGCTGTCAAATGGCGGCTGCGGGAGCATACACGAGAGGACTTTAACAAGAATTTAACAAGATCAACACTTAAAAACAATATTCGTTTGCTCGACATTATAGCAAAGGTGTGTCTCAGTTTAACTTTTCCTTAATAAATGAACTTTAATGGTCAAACCAGCTGCATTTCATCTGGGCGGCGCAGCGAAATGCAGCTGATTTGACGTTTGCTCCAGGAGTTCTGGCGTGAGATGAAGGTCGCTTAGTATGGCAAGCCAAGTGTCTCATTAATAGCCACTTTTACCTATTAATGACACTTGATTTGCCATATTAGTCGAGTGCCATCTAGCGACTGAAAATGGTAGTGTTCAATATTTTCCATGTCAGAATTAATTAAATCAGCCGATTTAAACCAAAAATTGTGTTGTAAAAACATAAATACGTTGCTTTGTTGTATAAATTGCAGGGCATGCTAATTTATGCAAAAAGATGCAAATTATACAGCAAAACATATGATAATTGATATTCATAGTTAAGACAGAACTCATTTAAAAGTTTCTAAGTTAGTTTGTGGCCAGATTATATGAAAGTGCTGCTCTGTATTGAGCTTCAGTGTGATTCAGGATGGATTGCAGAACATATATGTTATAGAATGGGATGGATGAAAAGCCTTGACTGTAAATATGTTCTGTAGCGCTGCTTTTTTGAGAACAACATCCTGTCGAGTTGATTTTTTTTTTAATTCAAGGTAAGATTTTAACAGCCACGTGCTCCATTTTGCACAATGAGTAATGCAAAAACGTAAAAAATATATATATATTTCAATTGCCTGTTTTTGCTCTAAAGTTCTGCTTGTTGCAGTGTTTTCCATTGAACCCATTAACAAATTAAACACTCCATATCTCAACTGTCTGAAGCAGAGAAATCTTTAACTATCTTTTCCACATCTACATTCATCTACATTAGCAGTCATTATTGATTCCAGTCTCTTAAATCACTTGGGAAATATCTTCTCTTCTCAGTGGAGCTATGCAATTAAACCTTTTAATGTTAAACAATTCACCTTTTGAATCTCACATTTCCTGGAAAGACTGGTATGATACACACAAACACATTGGGGTCAAGTTTATTTTTTTAACTTGAGGTTTTGGTAATTCCAGTATATTCCCATGTATTTAACAAACATATTAACCTAACTGTACAGTTGTATTTCTTGCTGATGTCTTAACACCTACAGTAATATGTTATTACATTGATCATTTTGCTAGTAGAACTGAACTAAGATAAAAGCTTGTGTTGTGTTCTCATATGGCTTCATTCCAAGGTTTTTGTACAGATTTTACTGGATCAATTCTTATGTCACTAAAATGTCAGTCAGTCAAACGAGATTAGATGTGAACCTGACAGTTTTTATGGATTGGTGCAGAGACTTGGGAAGCATAGTACATGTCTGATCCAGCATTTATTTTAATAAAGTTTTGTTTTCAAAGGAAATGTTCATTATGTAATCATAATCAGTTTAATGATTCTTTACAAAACCTTGTCAGAAAAAAATATAATTTTAAATTAAGTGAAATTAAACCATATTCTACTTCAATTTATACACTTACAAAACAGTCATATC
This sequence comes from Hypsolebias antenori, assembly GCA_031762315.1. Taxonomy (NCBI): domain Eukaryota; kingdom Metazoa; phylum Chordata; class Actinopteri; order Cyprinodontiformes; family Rivulidae; genus Hypsolebias; species Hypsolebias antenori. Next base: position 5,391 of record JARVGS010062122.1, read on the forward strand.
TTTGCAAAGGAAAGCAATTAGTCTCCAATTAAAGGATATTATTGGAGCCTTTCTTGGAATCTCATTCTGTAATATTTCCTACCCTCACAGGCAGAGCCTATCTTCTGCCCTTGCTGATAGATTTATTCACCGCCTTCAGACACGTGTAATTAATAAAATTCTAACTCTTTTTTTTTTTTAAGTAGGGAACAACTTGCTCAAATTACACATCATGTAAACTTAATGTGAATACATGCCACAACTGAGTAAAGTTAAAAGAAAAACTATCAGACTGCTTCCAGTCAGTGACTCTGTACAGGCTGCTTTAATGATGAAGCATAAATTCAGCCCCACCGGACCCTCAACTTCCCCCTTTCCTTGTGTCTCTATTTCACCTCTCCTCAGTTACCTCCTACTTTATTACTCTTCTCATCCATCTTCTCTCCCTACGCCCATCTTCTCTCTAAACATCCAAGCTAGAGAGGCTCATCAGCCCCTCCTCTCCTTTGACTTTTTTCTCCTCTGCTTTGCTAGAAGTGTCATTCAACTTAAGCCTCACACATCTGGAAGAGAAATTTGTCCTTTTTGCCACTTCTCCTTCAGGAATGCAGCTCATATAGCTACCTCAGTCCCACAGACATGAGTACTAAACAGATATGCTCATTTTGCACATATTTTGATCTATTTGTCTGGTTTCTTGAAGAAGCTAGTGCTAATAAAAACTGTGTTTGTCTTATACTGTAAGTTGCTGCAGCATCATCTGTATGTTTTAGCGCCTGCTCACTTTAGTACATGTTTAAGACCACACTTTTGATATTGCAACACTGATTGCATGCATTCATACAGACTGAAAACAGGCGTCCCTCAGGGATGTGTGCTCAGTCCTTTGCTTTTCACTCTACTGACACATGTCTCTTCTGCTATGTTTACCATAATCTGCTCATTAAGTTATCTCATGATACAACAGTGTAATGGAGCTCAACCCCAATGAGAGGGAAACATGGCAAAGGTGGAACAGTTAGTGAATTTACAAGGACAACAAAATGACAACACTATAAACCTTCCTCACGCACCTACTTTGTTAGAAGACTTAAAGTGAGAATCCCCTCTCCATTTTCACCATCATTTGTTGGGAGCATCGTTGACAGCATCCTGCTAAGCTACATCACATCTTAGAATAGCAACTAGTGTATGACAAGAAAACTGAAACATATGACGACTGCTGAGAGCGTCATCAAAGTTGCTTCTTTGGAGAACATCTTCAAAAAAACTTTACCACCATCACGGGGATGTTTTGTTTGGAGAAAACACTTCTGAGTTTCTCAGATACTCCAGTAACATATTCTGCATGTGGATCTAGGTTACATAAATCCTCTCATATAGATGAACAAGCTTGGAATTCTACACTTATCGTTTTTTAATGGATAAAGTTTCCTGGATTGGAAGCTAAATGTCTTCAGCTACAAAATAGAAGTCCAGTTTTGTTTTTTATGTTTTTGGACTCAAGGAATAAGACTGTTAGACCCTCATTAACAACATATTAATGTAAATTTAAATACAAGTAAAATAAAACAACTATTTGAACTAAAATTAAAAGTGCATATACTTGTAACTTCAGAGTCAACGTATTAAACTGCAGTTTTATCGGAACATCACAGTGCACCCTAAAATATATTTTGCATTTCCTAATAAGATACGAAAGCCACACAAAACAAGATTTCAGATTTTTTTTGAAGGTCTTTAAATCTGTACAGCATTTTGTTCCATGTATTCTTTAGTTTTTCAGAATCAGAATAAGTTTTATTATCATTGTACCGAAATACAGTGAGATTATGTTTGTACAGTTTTCATTCAACCTTTATTTAGGCAGGTTAGTCCCATTGAGTCTTGAGGACTCATTTACAAGAGCGACAAACAAAGAATGATGACAACAGCAACGGCTGTCTGAAAGATGAGCGTGCACATTGCTGCTGCTCCTAAGAGTGCAGCCCCTTATTCTTTTTAGATAGAAAAAGGGGGAAAGGTCATGAGGAGAGGATAGTGGTATTACAAAAAAGATCTATTCACATCTTGTCCTTACCAAGACATGATTTAAGACGTCAAAAAACTCTACCAGCAAGCACATTACATATGCATCTGATGACAAGATGGTGAGATTTGTCCATGAAGCGCTTCCAGATAGTCCAGTGTCCTGATAAGATCTTGGTGTCAGCCGGTACAGCTCTGATAAGCATTCACAGAAGTTCTCGGGGTGGAGGGGGAGTTGTGATAGACAGAGCTTCTTCTTAGTTTACACATATCCCAGAAGAAATTTGATAAGTCAGCCTGCTTCAAGGCCAAACAGGGGAGTCAAATTCAGATAAGCCACAATTGTTGATTTTTTTTTTTTCTGGCAGACTGTTATTTCTTATCAGCCTGAGTTCTGCTGGTACTTTCGATCCAAAAGGGCCAGATTTGTGGGCATTCCACCGGTCTGTGCTGATAAGCTCCCCACAAGGTAGTCCCCAACATGTTGGCGAGTCCCAGAACCCGCAGGTGGCCTGTGATTCTCACAAATCGCTTCCGTCTTATGGTTTAGCTCATAAATCAGCTGATTTTGAGTGCTCGAAGCATGAACCAAACCTTCACACAGGCGCCGCAGCTTTACCATGGCCGAAACTGTTGCCAATGTCTTCTTTAATAGCCTATAACATGGGTATCTGCTAGTGCCAAAAAGTAGAAACCCTGCTATCATGCCCAATAATTCTCAAGTCGGGTCATCTGGACAGTTTATTTTTTATAGAAACATTTCACCCTCCATCCGGATGGTACATGGATTATTGAGCATTAACTTTATTGCCTGGAACCACTTTGGCTGTGGCTGCCTGCCTGGGAGGAGTTGACGAGGGACAGGACGGCCCCCAGAAACCATCTTGGCTCCAGCAAACTGGTTGGTCCACTTAGGGTGTTTACTGCTTGGTGGGGAAACAGTTTTCTGGAACTCCTCTGACTGATGATGCCCTCCGGATGGAGGGTGAAACGTTTCTAGAAAAAAGAAACTGTCCAGATGACCCGGCTGAGAATTGTTGGATTCCTGTTACTAGCTAAGCTGCAGCCTTTTGGATGAGCTGGTGATGTGAAAGGGAGTCCTGACCGACCCCAACATAAAGCGCTTTGCAGTAGTGTAGTTGTAACAAATGCATGGACAATTTTCTCAAGGTCAGATCTGGTCAACGTGAACTTAAACTTAGCTATCTGCTTTAACTGGAAGAAGGTTTTTTGTAGAAAAGAGGCAATCTGTTTATTAAACTTAAATTCGGAGTTTAAAACTATCCCAAGATTCCAGACTGCTTTAGATATGGCTGAAAAGAGTCAAGATTAACAGGAACAGAGAGAGCAGTAGAGCTAGGGCTAAACACAATGACTTCAGTTTTCTGATCATTGAAACAAAATTTTGAAGCCATCCATGATTTGATGTCATCAAGACTTTGTAACAAAGGGTGAATTGTGCATGAACTCTTTGTTTTTAAGGGCAAATAAAGCTGACATTTATCAGCATAACGATGAAATGAAAGACCATTTTCCCTCAGGATAGACCCCAAGGGGAGCAAATACTGTACAATGAAAACAGAAGAGGTTCAAGAATCGAGCCTTGTGGGACCCCTCAGGAAAGAGGCACTGAAGCAGATAAACTATTACCAATATTAACACAAAACTTACTGTCGCTCAGATAAGAATGGGACCATTCTAATGCTACACCAGTAATCCCAGCACAGTGTTCTAACTGTGCTAAGGCGAATACTGTGGTCCACAGTGTCAAAAGCAGCGATAAGGTCCAGGAGTACACGTATCGCAAACTGACTAGAATAATTTGCCTAAAAGAATGCCGTTACAAACCTTTACTAAGACTGTTCTGGTGCTGCGTAATTGTTTAAAACCAGGCTGAACAATCTCCAAAGTTCCATTTTCATTCAAAAACTTAAGATGAATAAAAACTATTTTCTCGAAGATTTTAGAAACAAAGGGAAGTTTTGCGATAGGTCTGAAGTTTAAACAAGTTGAAGGGTCAAGTCCAGGTTTTGTTGTTGTTGTTGTTGTTGTTTTTTAATTTAATGGATTTACTACTGCATGTTTAAAAACATAAGGGACCAAACTTATAGCAATATTGATATATATAATAGCAAGAACAGAGGGCCCAATCGAGAGTAGAACTTGAGGGTTTCATATGACCAACAACATCATTTAAAAATGATGTATAGTCATAAAAACAGTCAGATCAAGTGAACTTTCAAGTTTTTTTTAATCAATTTGTATCAAATTCAAGGTAAGAACAAAATGTTTTGCTCTGTTATCCTTTCAAATCTACATGTTTTAATCTAAAATGTGTATCTGAGTATTTAAACAAATCCAAAAGTTTTGTGCACGCAGGAGTGTGGAGTTTGGAACAAAACAAACTAACATTGGTGCACATTTTGTTCCTTCGGTTTGCAGGAACTGCTTCTTTTCAGGCTGAATGGTGAAGCCAAACAGATGTTAACTGATTTTTAGTAGATTAGATCAAGTTTTACTGTTTTATTCTATAACTAAAATGAACATCATGTTTTTAACCATGGTCAGCCATATTTTAAACACCTGATATGTTAAATGTAAAGTAGCTGTGTCTGTTGAAGTGTGTCTGTGTCTTACCTTGAGGAGCTGGCTGTGCAGATCAACTGTTTGGTTTTAGGAGAGAGGCGTCTCTGAGGATGAACTGAAGAGGAGCGGCAGGAAAACGGAGAGCATCAGAGCGACGGAGGGAGGCAGAGATCCAGAGCGCCGGGGAGGGGGTTGTGAGTGGGAGACGTCCAGAGAAAGACTGGCCCACAAGAACCCAAGAGGTGCTGCTTCATGCAGCTCAGAACGGGGATGAGCGGAAACATGGGAGGAGCGGTGTGTTCATGTATGTGTGCTGCAGCTGTTACCACTCCCCACACAACAGAAGGCCTGCTCTTTGTCCTCTGCTGTTTCAATGCAAGTGCAAGAGTTTGACTGGAGCTCAAGGAGCCAATGGAAGGATGAGAATCAATAACATAAATGCATTGGGGTTGAACACGTGCAACACACACAGCTTTTATTTGACAAGCAAGGACTAGACAGAAGTAAAGGCTCAGGAACCGCACAGTCAACTAAGGATGTGTTCGTACCTGCAGGCTCCCTCATTCAGGGTGACTTTAATGACTTTCAGTGGAATCTGTGAGTCATTTTTGTGAAACATTGTTGTATCGGACAGAAGAATATTATTCGATGAAAGCATGGAGCTGTTTGTTTAGCTCCCTGAGAAGGAAGGTGCTGAAAGCTTGATTGTAATAACAGTGAATGTTTTGGTTTGCTCATGCAGATGTGGGCTTAGAGTTTTGAAGTACTTTCAGGAAACATGAGAAGCCCTCACAGTTATGAGTTTCTGACAGCATTGTTTTTTTAATGAGAGCAGAGTCGACAGGGAGCATCAGCCTCTGAAGTGAAACACCCAGCAAAGAAGTGCTTCGTGATCTTGACGCATTCAAGAAAAAAATACTAATTCTTTATTTCGGCCGTTCACGACCCTTAGTGTCATATTTTTGTGCTGGAAATATCACCCACTGTCTTTTAAATGGCGTTAAGTGTGCGTTTACTACATGTTTTGACATCTCAACTCACACTACGTCATCATCTATTAAAGCACACAAACTCACACATGGACGCACAACTTGGGGCTCAGAGTTGCTCAAGGACAGTTTGGCCTGCAGTGAGATGTCAACCCAGTTTAAACTGGCTGCCACAGCTCAACTACCTCAGTCATCACAAAAACGGCTGTAAGTTAATTTTCAGTCATTGAGCTAAAACTTGGTTTGGTAGTAGCTGAGAGTCACCCTTTATACATGAACTGAGCAATAAGACCTGCATGTAATTGTTTTGGTATTCAAAACAGTGTATGATAAGAGTTATTTTGACAATTACTGTTAAGATTTATTTTTTAGGATTGCAAAACCATGCAGTATAAGTGCAATGTGTACCAGTTACCCATAATGGAGCGAAGAGGGTAAGTGGAAATACCAACCATGCGAGCATAACATGAAACATAAGAGAGGCCCTGACTTTTATTTTGGTGTGTGGCTGCATCCATGCATAAGAAAGTTCACTCAAAGATTGGATTACCACTTCAAAATCCAAGATGGCCACCATCTTATCATTTCACTCATCACCACACGGAAATTGTGTTGTCTAGCTTTTTATGTTAGCAAGAGGAGTAGAGGTTAGAGAAGGCAAGCTTGTGATCAGAAGTTTGCTGGTTTGATTCCCTGGACCGTCAACAAAAACTGGAGACAGGAATGGTGAAGCGCCCACGTCCACCTCCATCCTCATTTGCCCCATTTTGGACCCTTGAGCAAGGTCCTTAACTCTCCCAGCCAGGCACCCCAGATAGCAGCTCTCTGCTCCACACAGACAGTTGTGGTAGCTCAGTGGTCTGTGGCTGAATCAGAAAGGACATCTGGAGTTAAAACAATTGCCAAGTCTTTGTGCGAGTTGACTAATTTACTGTGGAAACCCCTGAGAAAGGGAGCAGGACATCGGAGTACTGCCTGTTTTCTACAGTGACACAAACTGATGAAGAGCTTCTTGTTTCTTCAGATAAATCAAAGCTCAGACCAGAGGTTCTGTTTCCTCTTATAACCTTTTCATAAGTTTGTGTTTTTTACCTTCATGTTCTCTGTTTCTGTGTTGTTTCTTGTCCATTATCATTTATGCGCTCTACTCTTCTCACGCTGATTGTAATCTCATGTGCGTCTTGTCAGCATTGCATCCCTCAGAGCATCCAGGTCCAGGTTTTCTGCTGGATCCTCCTCCGTGTCTTCATGTCAAGTCATGTCCTGCCTTTCCCTTTTCAACCAGAATTTCCTGTCTGTGCGGCAGGTTTTGTTTTAGAAATTAAAAAAAAGTTGATCCCAATCCATCACACAACAAGTTCAGTCGCTGAGGGTATGAAATAAATCACAGCTCTATTCATCAGAATTGTTCTCCATGTACAAGTAACATTTTGATATTTGGTTCTGTAACTAGTAACTTGTTTGCTTTAAATGCTTACAATAAATCAGTCATGATTTCAGTTGTGTCACTGCTCCATCTCTGTGACACGTACTACCATGCCAGCATGAAAGTACTTCAATCTGCCCAAAAGAAATACAGTCAGTGGGACTTTGTGTTTCATTGAGCAGGCTGTGAATCTGCAGTGTGGAGTATTTTCAGCTGCCTAACAAGAGACCTGAAACCCGCTGGCTGAAATGAGCCGGAAAGACGGCACCCTGAAAATTAAATTTGCACAAAGAGAAGAAACAGAAGAAGCCTCTTGGATGCAGATTATACACATTTACCTCGGCTGAGGCGCTGCAGTGTGTCTGCTGAAGTGGTGCTGAGGTGTGTCTGTTCCGGTGCTGCAGTGATTGGAGGCATTGCTCCTATTGTAAAAAGAAAATAATGCCCAGCATTGTGAGAATGTTATTAATTTAGTCTTTTAGTTTCATGCATTTTATAAAATGCTGCTGTTGGCACTTTAGTTTGAAAATTAGACGTGTTTTTAACCAAGCCAACTTCTGATTCAGTGCACATGAGCTGAGTTGGAGTTCAGTTGAACTTTTTATAGTCACTCGTAAAACTGTCTGTTTCTACTGCAGTTTTTATTTCAGTCCATCTCTTTATTATAATAATTATTATTTTTAACAAGCTCCGTTAAGACATGACGGGCATAAAACCAACAGTTATATCTGTCTGTTAATCACCAGAGTTTCATCCTTCAGACACAACACTTTTCACAAATCTATAGCACATGCAATATTTGATATTTCCATAAACTCTAAACTAAGTCCGCTGAGGTAAAACATAGGGCATACGTTCATTGGTCACTCTTATGTTTTTTGATGGGGACTTCAGCAGTAGTTCTTCAGACATTTTCAGGATCTTTTGTAATAAAAAGAGATAATTGGAAATAACCACCACCAGTCCATCTTATGACTCACAAGTTGTGAGCACCCTCAGCTGGGGCAACAACACCACCAGCCTGATCAAGAAAGCTCATCAGAGACTCTACTTCCTCCAGCGGCTGAGACGAGCTGGTCTGAGAAGCTCATCCTCACCTCCTTCTACAGGTGTGCAGTGGGGAGCATCCTGTGCTCCAGCATCAACGTGTGACATGGAGGGTGCACAGCTGCAGAAAGAAAAGCTCTGCAGAGAGTGGTGAAGGCTGCACAGAAGATGTTGGAGTCAGTCTCCCCACC
>JARVGS010062150.1:0-13614 GCA_031762315.1 Hypsolebias antenori
ATATATTTCTTTGTGTGTGTGTGTGTGTGTGTGTGTGTGTGTGTGTGTGTGTGGTAGACCATACCCCTGTATATATAGATTATACATAGAACACTTAAAGCAGCAACAAGGCCAACCAAAGTGCTGTACAGTAGAACAAACAAGCAAATAAACATATAGACACAAATGGAAGAAGAATGGAAGAACGCGTGTAGAATATAGACAGGTTAAAAACAAATCACAGTGTCTAAAGCCAGGAAATAAAAGTGAGTTTCTTAAGCGAGACTTAAAAACTGTGAGAGGTGGGGCCTGCCTGACATGTAGTGGTAACTCGTTCCACAGTCTTGGACCTGCAACAGAGAACGTCCTGTCACTTCTGAGCTTACGACGGGGTTCCTGGAATCAAAAGAAGCGTCTGGTCTGCTGACCTCAGAGAGCGCTGTGGGACATATGGCTGCAGCAGATCAGTGAGAGAAGAGGGGACAGAACTGTTCAGTGGTTTAAAAACGTACAAAAAGGATTTTGAACTGAATTCGAAAGTGAACCGGGAGCCAGTGCAGGGAGGCCAAAACTGGTGTGATGTGCTCTCTTTTGCCTGTACCTGGACCAGTTGTAAACGTGCAATTGGCGTCTGACTGATTCCAAACAGAATTGCATTGTGTTATGAACGCGTATATTACTTTCTCAAGGTTATTCTTGGACTGTATGGGCTTCAGTGTTGACAGTCGCCTCAGCAAAATAAAATAAAAAATGAAATCATGACTGCTTAGTTTCATAGATGGGTCCATTATCACTCCCAGAGTTGTGACTCTTATTTCTCTAACGGGGCTAGAGAGGAGAAGTCGATACCGTGGTTCTTGATCGTGCCATTTGGAGGAAACAACATGACTTCGGTCTTCTTCTCATTAAAGCTTAAAAAATTTAAAGACATCCAGTCCCTAATGTCAGCCAGGCAGTCAAGAAGAGGTTGAATAGATTGTGCACTGGTGTGCTTTAGAGGGAGGTAGATTTGACAGTCATCAGCATAGAATTGAAAGGGTATGTTATGTTTACGGAAAATAGCACCTAGTGGCAGCAGGGCTAAAGAGAAGAGGTCCGAGGATGGACCCCTGCGGTACCCCCCACAGAAGAATTGCAGATGATGAAATAAAATCCTTAATGTTGACACAAAAGGTTCTGTCAGAGAGGTAGGATCTAAACCATTTGAGGGCTTACCCTGTGATGATTTTGATGTCAAATGTGGGTGTACCTGCTAATATTTCTAATACACACTGTTTACACACACTGTTTTGTTTTCGCAGGGTCTCACACCAAGGTGGAGTTCGACTTCTTGGTCAATGGTCAGTTTCTGCGAGTTCCCCTGGCCTCTCACATGGAGACAGAAGGAATATCATCGGTAGGAGCTCCCACTGCACTGACACTGACGATGACTATGGTTCCTGTAATGTAGCTGTCATGTAATACATCACCGGGGCTGATCTAAAAAAGCCAAGTCTGGTCCTCTGGACATTCAGAAAACAAAAGAAAAAAGTAGAAACGTTTTGTCTTTCATCCGAAAGACTTCCTCAGGTCTTTCTTACACTGACAGAACAAATTGTTCTACAGATGCCTCTTAATGAGGGCTAAAAAGTGGAACATTGCTGTAGGAAAATAATACTCTGACTGTTCTTATTACCGTAGCTGTAACAGAATTGTCCACCGTCTCCATCTTCTGTCGCTCATCTGAAGTTGGGTTGAAGAGTCAGCGGGTCCAGGAGAGAAGCCCAGACTTCTCTCTCCCCAGTGACTTTCTCCAGCTCCTCCTGGGGGACCTCAAGGCTTTCCCAGTCCAGAGAGGATATGTAATACCTCTAGAGCAGACGTGGGCAATATATGATCTGAGGGCCAAAAGTGGCCCCTGAACAATCTATCAGGCCCCCAGCATCCTTAATTGAAAAGAAAACATTTAAATAAGTTAATGGAAATCTGCATTTTGTCACTGGAATTCAAGAAAATGTAAACTAGAGAAATTGTATTTCCTGTGAAAATACAGTGTGAATGCTAAGAACCTGCTGAGCAGCTGAAATTAGCTAAAAAATACATGCTGAAATAAAAGAACAAGTCTAAATTAGCAGAAGAAAGCAGAAAGAACACATATTTTTTCTGAATTAGTAGGAATTAGCACAAAACTTAGGAAATGAGCTAAAACAAAAAAAACTAAATTTAGAAGAAAAAAAAAGTTGAAAAGGTTGAAAGAAGCTTAAACTACCAGAAGGAAGTGGAATGAGCTGAAATGAGCTAAACAAATGTGGAATTAGCTGAAATGGCTAAATTTTGCACAAAACAGCTAAATAGTATCTGAAGTAGCAGAAAAAGCTGAAACTAGCAGAAAAAGCTGAAAGGAGCATAACAAGCTGAAATTAGCACAAATAAGTTAATTATGCTGAAAGAAGCAAAAAATACCAAAAAACTTTAATTTATTAGCTGAAATTAGTTAATGCTATAAAAAGTAGCTGAAAAGGTAGCACAAGCTAAAATCAGCAGAAGAAAGCAGAAAGAACATGTTTGTTCAAAAAAAGCAGCAATTATCACAAATAACTGGAAATTATCTGAAAAAAGATGAAATGAGCAACAACAAAAAACAGATGAAAGTAGTTAAAAAAAAGAGGCAGAAATAAGCCTAAATTACCAGCAGGAAGTGGAGGAAGCATGTTTTTGTTGAATTCGACTGAATAACATTGAAATGAGTGCAAAATTAGTTGAAAAAGCTGTAATTAGCATAAAACAGCTAAATCGTAGCTGAAAAAGCTGGAACTTGCAGAAAGAAGCTGAATGGAGCATAACAAGCTGAAAGAAGCCTAAAGAAGCTATTTAGGCTGAAAGCAGTAGGGAAAATTTTTTACTTCTCTGAAAACAGCTGAAATTAGTTAATAAATGCTAGAAAAAGTAGCTGAAAAGATAGAATAAGCTTAAATTAGCAGAAGAAAGCAGAAATAATGTTTGCTGAAAGAAGCCAAAATGAGCACAATTAACTGAAAATGATGTGGGGGGAGAAAAAAAGGATGAAATGAGCAACAACAACAAAAAACAGCTGAAAAGTAGCTAAAAAGGCTGAAAGAAGCTGAAATTACCAGCAGGAATTAGAGTGAGCACATCTTTGCTGAATTAGGCTGAAAAAAGTTTAAATCAGTGCAAAAAATGTGCAATTAGCTGGTAAAAAAAAGTTAGCATAAAACCAGCTATATGGTAGCTGAAATAGCAGAAAAAGCTGAAACATGTATAAATAGCAGAAAGGAGTATAACAACTGAAATTAGCAGAAGAAGTTAAAAGCACAAACATGTTGCAGTAGCAGAAAGAATCTGAAAGGAGCACAAAACAGCTGAAAATAGTTTAGATTTGCAGAAGGAAGCTGAAAGAAGCCGAAGCAGAACAACATGTGAAAGGAGCAGTAAAAGGTTGTAAACACATCTAAAGATTTGAAGGATGTAAAATGAGATAATTTCATTTTATATGAGGAAAAAATGGCAGCAAAGGCTACATATTTGAAAAAAGCTCAACTGCACCAATACCAAAAGTCAGCACTCTTCTGAACAAGCTGAATGTTTTGATTTATGATTTGTTGAAATAGAACAAAAACAGTGTAATGAGAAAGATGCTGTTAAATGTACGGAAGAAAAATGGATCACAATATGATGAATGCTTCACAAACATTCACTCATTAAGCATCTTGGACAAATACATCAAAAACCTTTGGGTAAAAAAAAAAGCTAAAATCATCTTTTTAGTCAACTTGTTTTTATATTTTAATTAAAATGTTTATTTTCATATTTAAGCAAACAAATACCTGTATGTGTTTACAAAGTCTTACATCCTAAAGATTATTCGGGGAGGCTCGTTTTTATCAAGTATGCTAACTATGCTAACTACAAGAAAAGGTCTGAAAACAGTCTCCTATGATATCTGTTTAAAACAAAACGTGTTTTCTAATTCTCAGTGTGTTCTTTTGTTCAAGTTCAATATCTTGATTTAGCCCTGCGGAAAAAAGTTTCCCACCTCTGCTCTAGAGAGTTGTGGGACGTCCCTGGAGTCTCTTACCAGTGGGTGTTCCCAGAAAACCTCCAAAGGGAGGTGCTCTAACCAGATGCCTGGACCCCCTCAACTGACTCCTTTCGAAATACCGGAGCAGCGGTTGTACTCCAAATCCCACCCGGATGATGGAGCTCCTCACCCTATCTCTAAGGCTGAGCCGTCCCCCCCCCCCCCCCCCCCCCCAACGAAGGAAGCTAATTTAGAAGACTTTTATCCAGGATCTTGTTCATTTGGTCATGATCCAAACCTCAAGACCATAAGTGAAAGTTGGAACATAAATGGACAAGTAAATTGAGAATTTTTCCTTTTGACTCAACACTTTCTTCACCGCAACTGACCAAAACAACAACTTCATTACTGAGGATGAGGCTCCAATCCGTCGCTTCGTCCTAGCATCCTTCGGTTGAACGAATTCCTAAAAAAGATGCCCAGATACTGAAATCCCTCCTCCACCTGAGGCGAAGACTCTCCCCAACCTGGAAGGGCCATTCCACCCATTTCCAGTCCCGTTAACGGTTGTTCTGCAAATCTGTTCACACTTCAGTGCTCATGATGGCAAATATGTGATACAACCTGGTGCTACAGAAGCTTTTGAACTGTCTGAGAACACAACAGTATACAGGTGATGGTCATAAAATTAGAAAATCGTGAAAAAGTTGATTTATTTCAATAATTCCATTCAAATATAGCACCCCAAACCATCACTGACTGGAAACCTGACACTGGATCTCAAGCAACGTGGATTCTGTGCCTCTCCTCTCTTCCTCCAGACTCTGGGACCTTGATTACAAAAGGAAATGCAAAATTTACTTTCATCAGAGAACGTAACTTTGGACCACTCAACAGCAGTCCAGTCCTTTTTGTCTTTAGCCCATGCGAGACGCTTCTGATGCTGTCGCTTGTTCAAGAGTGGCTTGACACAAAGAAAGTGACAGCTGAAACCCACGTCTTGCATACGTCTATGCATGGTGGTTCTAGAAGCACTGACTCCAGCTGCAGTCCACTCTTTGTGAATCTCTCCCATATTGCGGAATGGGTTTTGTTTCGCCACCCTCTCTAGGGTGAGGTTACCCCTATTGGTTGTACACTTATTTTTACCACAACATTTCCTTCCCTTCACCTCTCTATTAAAGTGCTTGGACACAGAGCTCTGTGAATAGCCAGCCTCTTTAGCAATGACCTTTTGTGTCTTGTCCTCCTTTTGCAAGGTGCCTGTGGTCGTCGTTTGGACAACTGTCAAATCAGCAGTCTTCCCCATGATTGTGTAGCCTACAGAACTAGACTAGAGACCATTTAAAGACCTCTCCAGGCGTTTTGAGTTAATTAGCTGATTAGCATGTGGCTGGCACTAGGTGTCTTCAATATTGACCCTTTTCACAATACAGGTAGTCCTCGACTTCCGAACAAGATCCGTTCCTATGCCCGTTCGTATGTCGAAAATCGCCGTATGTTGAAACATACATAAGACCTGTACAGCACCAAATACGGTAATATTAATTTTATTTAAAAGCGCCTTTTAGAACACCCAAGGACACTTCACAGTAAGAAACATATAGAAATGCCCAGGCAAGGATCCGTGTAAAACAGTAGAAAGGAGTGAATAAATACGTAAACCAAAAACAAGGAAAAAAGTACCACGTGCAGCTGCAGCCATGCGCCACGCCAGCGTTTACTCACCGGAAGTTTTAACTGTACAGTTAACAAGCACTTAGCATATCCTACACAGTACCCTACAATTATCAAAAAAAATCATACGTTTTAGAACCATAATAAAGGAAAAAAAGAGTTAATTTCCTACCGGGAGCTGGTGAGGCCTTCCTCCGCCTGTGTTAGCGTGCTAGCTCAGTGTCCCTTCAATATCTGAGGCTCCCTGTAGTTCGTGCGGTCCAGACTGTTTATAGTAAGACCTGTTAGCATGTTCGCTCCATACATTTGGAGCCATAATGAAGGGAAAAAAAGAGTTAATAACCTACTGGTATGCTGGTGAAGCCTTCCTCCGCCTGTTAGCATCTTAGCTCTTGCTCCTCCGGTCCAGCTAACACAGTTTCTGCCGTAGTGTTTCCACTGAGTCAAGCTACTCTTCCCCACTCCCTCCGGTAAACCAGAGGCCAACCTCCTGTAAATTTCCGCTGTCTCCGCTGTTTCTGCTGTCAAGCTACTGCTTCTTACTGCCAGACCGGAACTTGGCTTTTCAAAGTAAAATTTTTCAAAAAAAATTTTTTTAATGAGATGCATGACGTAAGTGCGAAAGTTGTAAGTCGAGACTGCCGTAAGTCGAGGACTACCTGTACTGTAATATTTTAAATAACAGTCCATGTTGTATGGGTTGTTTATTTAAAATGTTACAGTATTTAAATTTGAATTGTTTAAGGAGGGAGATTGGAAGTAACAGGTGATGAGTGTGATTATAGCTTGGCACATGCCATGAAAAAGTTTACTGAACTTGAACTTGGACTACTGAATCCCTACTTCACGGTTTTTCACTTATCATGGGTGGGCTTGGTTACAAGCACCTGTGACAAATGAGGGACTACATGTATGTATGTATATATATATGATAGTGGTTTATTGTCAACAATAAAATGAAATGCAAAAGCAGTGTGAGAAAAAGAAATCACACAAAAATCACTCAAACTTTTATTTTCCAATTATTATTTTTTTCTGACAACTTGAGCTCTGCCTCACATTAAGCAAGATATCTGAATACATTGAATGTTGGCCCAATCAGATTACAAAAAGTCAGACAGCAAGTTTACTGCATGGACAAAGAATATAAAGTAACATGGACACAATTTTTTTTTTTAATTTCACACTTTATAAGACAGATCAAACCTTCTCAGCTTTTCTACATGAAGTCCTGGCAGCTGACTTATTCAGGAGTGGTATTCAGACAGTATCAAAGTTTATAGGAATTAATAATGCATGTCATGCAAGAGTATGGGTCTTAGGAGGTTAAATTAGAATCTCAATTGTTTACGTAAACTCTTGGTGGCAGCTGATGTAATTGATTTATCACAGCTTCAGCTTCCCAGCCAGTGGACTGCTCGGATAGCACCTCAAGAAGCGTCCAATGGCCCAGAGTGGGAAGGCGTTTTTGTAGGAGGTGTAAGTGAGGACACAAGTCTTGGTGAACGAACCTCCACTGGATCCCTTGAAAGCCAACAACCAACAAATTACAACTGTTCCAAATGTCTTTTCCTTCCATGCATCCAGACATTCCTGTAATATTTAAGCTGTTTATATCAGGGATCTTCCCGACTTTCTGTTTTGTCATTCAAAGTAAACCTTTCTGGACCGTCTTGAGTTCAGAAATTGACCATTAACGTATTAGAAAAGTGGTCAATTGGATGAAAATGGAAGACTTAACAGCAGATGAATAGTTGCTGAAAGTCATCTTCAAGAAACTTGAAAATTTCATCAAAGAGATACATCATTCTTCAGTTGATTGTCAAGATTCCAGTTCGAGAATCACCTTGTTGAAGGGCTAAATTATTCCCAGGGCTTAATTTGAGCCAGATACTGCCAGAACAAAATCCGGGAACTCTTATTTTGACAGGGTACTTCCAGTCCCTGTTTGCTAGGATCCGGCTTGTATCCGTTAACTCTCAGACTTGCTAATAATAAAGTAATGGGCAAATATGATGGCCTTGAATGAATAAAATGTATATTTGATATGTAAACTGAAAATAATTCCATTATCTTCCGCTTGTTCCGAAGTTGCATCGCGGGTGCAGCAGCTTGAGCAGGGAGGCCCAGACATCTCTTTTCATAGCCACCTCTTCCAGCTCTTCTGGGAGAACTTCAAGGCATTCAAAAGGCCAACCAAGAGCCATAGTCTCTCCAGCATGCCCTGGGTCTTCCCCGGGGTCTCCTCCCAGTTTGACACTCCTGAAGCAGCTCCCTAGGGAGGCATCCAGGGAGTATTCTTTACCAGATGCTTGAAAATGTAAACTGAAAATAATTCCATGAGCACTAATTTTAAACACAACAGCATAAAGCTGCCTCTTCAAGTGAAGCATTTCGGCATCTACCCTTAAAGAAATATCTACCCTAAAAGAGTGAAGTGCTGAGCAGGCATTCGTGTCATACGTGGGCAGGCGCTCACAGCCACAGGAAGGTGCCTGGACGTTTCACATGTGGAGTCAGACAACAACAAGCAGGGATAGAGTCTGGCTCAGTTCCCAGCCCAACTCAAGGGCTCAACTTTAGGGGTGCGAGGAGCTTGACAAAAGCGGAGAGTTTACAAATGTAGATAAATGTAGGTGTTTAACAACCCTTTAAAATATACCAACATACAGGAAAATGCTTTTTTTTTTTTTTTTAACAATTTTGATGTTTTTTTTTAATTTGTTTGTTCTTTTTTGTAAATACCTAAGTGTTAAATAAATGTTAGGACTCTCTTCTTTGCTGACAAAATGTCAGGTTCTTCTCTTTAAAGAAAGACCCCCATGTTCCCCAGCAGCCCCTCCCACTATTTGCGTTCTGGCATTGATCGTGTTACAAATTAAGCCCTGGTTATACCTGAATATTTGTAGGTAAGTGACTTAAATTGAGTGTAAAAGCAGCCAAAGCTTCAGATAGTAAGAGAACTATTGAATGTTCCAGTCACCAAACTTGGTTTGATTAACTTTATTATTTGCAAAGGAAAACAAGTGTATTCAGAATAAAAGGATGTATACCCAACTCACCTGTGGCCAGTCTCCATTGAGCAGTTGCTCATCAGTCAAAAACTGAACTCCTCTCTCAATAGCCTGCTGGTCAGGATGTCTGTTAAACACACTAATTTTTTATTTTCTTCAGAATATCATAACGACTCCTGACCAAAACGCACCTTGTACAAAGTGTGAAAGAAAATGCGTGTTGGTAAACACCCCAAAGCTTCACCTGACAGCCATGAGTCCTAGCAAAGCCCAGCAGGTGTTGTGGATCTGAGCAGTGCTGCTCTGGATGTAGTGCCGCTGCTTACACGATTCAAAGGCCTCCCCCCAGCCTCCATCTAACATCTGTCGGTCCAACAGGAACCGACAAGCCTTCTGCACCTCGTCAGGCACCTCCCTGGTTACAGAGGAAGCATCAGACTCAGTTTGCTCTGCAGGTAAAGTCCTGCTTTGTGCAGGAGACGTGAGTGTTCTTGAACACTTTCTTTGGTCGTCTTACTCGTTCTCATAAGTATGATCCATGCAGGCGAAGGCTTCAAGGCCAAACCAGGTTCCATACGTGAAACACACTCCCCAGGACCTGAGGACAAGCAGAACCAGACTGAGTGAGACCTGCTAGTTTGTTATCAGGCGGTAAAGCTAGTCCAGGCTCACCCTTCCCAGGATCCATCAGGTCTCTGCTTCCTCCTGCAGAACTCTAGACCTTCTCTCAGGGTGGATCTGAAGAAGAAAGAATTGTTTTCTTAAAATGTAAGAAGTCAGAGAGACTGATTCTGTTCTGGGCATCAATAAGCAAAGCAGGAAACCGTTGTTTGGTCAGATGAGTCAGAACTCTTTCAGAAGCTTCATATGCCATGTCCTCTGTTTTAAACAGGAGAGGCACCATCTGACATATCATAATACATTTCAAAAGGCTGCCTCTCTGTTGGATTGGTGATGCACTGGTGATTCTAGTATTGACAATTTATGTATTAAAAATGGCCTCAGCCATCAAAATGTTCCCATCCATTCATCCATCCATCATCTTTTACCGACATCTTCCTTTTCAAGTCACAGGGGGTCACTGGTGCCAATATCCAGCAATCACTGTGCGAGAGGCGGAGGACACCCTGGACAAGTCTCCAGTCCATCACAGGAACACATAGAGACAAATAACCATTCACTCTTTCATTCATGCCTAGGGACAATTTAGAGTTACCAATCAGTCTAACATGCATGTTTTTGGTCTGTGGGAGGAAACCGGAGCACCCGAAGAAAACCGACGCATGCACGGAGAGAACATGCAAACTCCACCCAGAATGGGACCACGGCCCAGACTTGATCTGGCAACCATCTTGCTGAGAGGCAGCAGCTCTTCCAAACTTCGCCACCGTGCCAACCTAAAAGTTACTGGTAAGTTCAAGGTTTTTATTGTCATTCGCATCACGTGGTACACAAGGTGGGATGAAATTTTGTACTCAGGGTCCCAGTCTTAGCAAAAATATAAATACAGTATAATACAATATAAGTATAAAATGGCCTTCTCAGTGCAAAAAAAAACCAACAACTTTGTATTCAGGTTTGAGAACATCAGTTGTCTTTCACTGTTTTTATGAGTACTGGCTGCCTTTTTTTTGGGTTGTTGTTCTAATTCGAAGGTCTTTGGACATTTTAAAAAAGTAAGATTTTGTTAAGCTACTTAATTTTCAAACTGTTATCTTCGGGATTTTTTAAAAGATCGAAATAAAGGTAAAAAGAAACAAATTGTATTCTCATGACAGGCTGCTGGTATAAAACATCTAAAAATCACAAGATTTGCTCAGTTTTTCAATTTAAAAGTATTTTTACATCTGAATGATTCATAGGTCTTCGATAAGTGGAAAAAAAGAAACAAACACAAATTAATGCCTAGCATTCCTCGGATAAAAACATTAAATGGCAGAGCCCCAAAGGAAACTAACATTTTGGCCTAAATTTTGGACTTTGGAAGTTATCGGAGTTGCTTGGTCCCTCTTTAAATTTTAGTTTTTTTTCTTTAGTCGCTTCTGAACTGATGAAATCTGTTCTTTTGTAACTAGGTAAACACATGACTGTAGATTTTTTTTTTTTTTTCATTTTTCAAGTCTCTGTACAACTAACATATTTTTATTTTGCAAAATTCAGTTGTACATCAACTACTGTACATTCATACCTCTTTGTACACCTTTGTTAAACTGAAAGCTTAAAGGCATTCATGTACACCTGATTGTGTCACTGAGGTTTCCTGGTAATGTATATTTCCTCCCTAATCATCAGGAATTTTTCACTGTCCTGTACTCATGTACCTTATCTCTTCTGTGCGGTGACCAGGATAGGCCTTCTGGAAGAGCCTCAAAGCCTGCATCACTGATGAGGTACACTCCACGAATGTATAGTCTAACATGGTGTCACCTGTTGGACAGAAAACAGTGATAACATCCAGCCACCCACCCATCCATCCATCTATCCATCCATCCATTTTCCGCTTGTTCTGAAGTCAGGTCTCAGGGGCAGCAGCTTGAGCAGGGAGGCCCAGACATCTCTTTCCACAGCCACTTCTTCCAGCTCTTCCGGGAGTACCCCAAGGCGTTCCCAGGCCAACTGAGAGACAGTCTATCCAGCGTGTCCTGAGTCTTCCCCGGGGTTTCCTCCTTGTCGGAAATGCCCGATGCACCTCCCTATGGAGATGCCAAGGGAGCATCCTTACCAGATGGCCAAACCACCTCAACTGGCTCCTCGCGATGTGGAGGAGCAGCGGTTCAACTCTGAGTCTCTCCTGGATAACTGAACTTCTCACCCTATCTCCAAGGGAGAGTCCAACTACCCTGCGGAGGAAACTAATTTCTAATTTCACTGATGGACAATCAAGTTAATTCTTGTTTGATTATTTTGGTTGGTTGGTTCCTACATGGCTGCACTTGTCCAGAGGCAAAGTGTTTAGATTTATTGGTGCCTTGAGCAACAGTCAGTGTTTTTTATACGTAAAGTAAGACTGTATGGACTACTCTTGACCTTTGACCTGGTGGATTCTGTGGTCATCCACAGTAGGGATCCTCTAAACCGTAGATCATCGTCAGAGAGGCTTATATTTGATAACAGACTGGATTGCCCCTCTTCTTTGCTGGATTGGAGCAGATATTCTAAAAGCTGTAGAGCTTCATGATTTACATATCCTCCAAGAGTAATTTGACATAAGCTGACCTATCCAAGGCCAAATGGGGGAGCCAGGTTCAGATAAACAACAATTGTTTTGGGACAGGCCAATTATTGATTTCCCATCTGCCTTCATAGTTTCTATTGGTACACTCAATGGCGAATCCAAACAGCCAGATTCTTTATCAATCCACCTTCCTGTGCTCGTAGCCTTCTCCAAGGTCGATTCCTTCATGCTAGCTAGTTCTAGGAGCCGCAATTGTCGTGCAATTCTCAGAAATCATATCCAGCTTATGGTTTAGCTCAAAAAGCATCTGAGTCTGAGTGCTCGAAGCACAGTGTAATCCTTCATATAAGGCAAATAGCCTCAACGTTGCCAATACTGCTGTCGACATCTTCCTAATTTGTCGATATCCCAGGTACCCGCTGATACCAAAAAGCAGAAACCCTGTTATCATAAATCCAATTATGTATGCATCTTCAGCGTCCTCAATGGACAATACAGTACAGACAGGCCCATCATCTTCCATTCACCCCAGGAATTCCATGATATATCCAGCTGTATGCATGTGGGTTCTCCTTCACCTTGTCTTCTCTTCAAGAACATTTTATCAGTTGCGTTGAGAGACCAGCTGACCAGATCCATAATAATTTACAATACGGAAGATGTGTAAAGAGGGGCTCTGAGATTCACAGGACAAGAGCAAAAGCAGTAGGGAGACATGAGAGGGAATGAATGTGTTTGTCTTCGTTGAGAGCAAGTAAAAACAAAAAAAAAACAAAACAAAACAAAACAAACAAAAAAAAAACAACAAACCCCTGCGATACTTGAACTCCTCCACTTGAGGCAGAACATCACCCTTGACCCATAGAGAGCAATCCACCCTTTGCCAACTGAGGACCATGGCCTCAGATTTGGAAGTGCTGATTCTCATTCTCAACGTGATTGCAGTAAACAAATTTTCCATTTTAACCCAGCATTTTGAACATAATACTGCAGTTTATAGACAGAAAGAAAAATAATGTCATGTTTTGTGTTCAGTTTCTAGGTTTTATGTTTGATTTGAATAGAGCTCTTCTGCACAGAACTGACGAAGGTTTAAATCTTTTTTTTTATTTTAATTAAGTTGTGGTTTAGGACTACGGTAACTAAACCTCATTGTGAAGGGTTTGAAATGAAGTCTGCAAGAGACTTACTAAATATCTCACATGGGTTGAGCCACTCCAGGAATTCTCCTCCTCTTGTAGTTTCATATGTTGCAAATCCTCCATCTTTGTTTCTCATGCTCAGCAGCTGAAGAACAACAACAGAAATGTGATGTTAAAAGTAAGTTTCTTTCAGTTGCTCCCTTCTTCAGGCGTCACCACAGCATGCAAACTTGCCTGAAACATTTGGCAATTTGTTTTCAAGGTTCAAGGATTCAAGGCTCTTTATTTATCATTTGCACCCCATGTGATACATGTGGTGGAACGAAATTATGTACACAGGGTCCCAGTTATACCCAAAAATAAAATGTAAAAAAACCAAATTGTAATAAGATCGAAGATTTGAACTAAGAAAAAAATCAGCTAAATATACACCAAGCACTAGTAGCATTAAAAAAACAATACGCTGAACAGCAGCACGAACATGAGTCTGTGTGAGCAGATGAGCACGCATGAACACTGCAACATGAAACATATCAGCAGCAACATGAGACAGATCAGCAGCAACATGAAACAGATCAGCAGCAACATGAAACAGATCAGCAGCAACAT
>JARVGS010062165.1:0-13600 GCA_031762315.1 Hypsolebias antenori
ACATTGTGTTTAAAAGATTTAAGCACAAATTAGCCATATAGCAATTTACTGTGTTCTAGTTAGCTATTCAGCAGAATATGTTCAGAATGCCAAACAATAATGAAGCAAAGTCGATATGGCGTAACAGTTTGGGAAAGGAACAAAGCATCCACGTTTTCCACCTTTAGTTTTTCTTTCATCATAATCTCTGTCAGTTGGAATGAACTGTATGACAGCTGACCTCTTCTACATGTATGGTAAAAATAAACCTTTGAACATACGTTCTCTCTGTTTTATTTAGGTCCTGCTTGCCCTTTCATGACAATATTGGGCTAGCTCTCTTTTTCTCACTGCTGCATCTTTTTTTTTGCTGCCACAAACCAGCATGCAATTCAGGTTGCTGACTGATTAAAAAAAAAAAAAAAGTTTTTAGGTCATGTTGATTTATTCATCATCACAAAAACCTTGACAAATATTTGTAAACTGAAGATTGCAGATGCAATTTCAAAGTTAATTAAAAAAATATACTGCTCTCCATACAATTATTTTTATTTTCAGCATAATACTGTATTCTATTCATCTATTCAGGTATATTTTATATGTTCAACTTCTACAAAAAGAATCACACAGTGAAAGTGTAACGCCTTCAGAAGCCTTTGACTACTGATTGGACAAAGGTCAGGCTTTTGTTTATTTCCCGGTAACAACTAAAATGAGCTTCAATGAGCAGATGCAGAGGTGAATCCTTCAGGGCTCTGCCTACATGCTCAGAAGATATTAAATCTAGCCTTTGCCAAGGTTCAAACAGTGGCACACCAGTTCATCAAATACTCCGAGCTGGACATTCATAAAACATGCTTTTCCTCAGCTAGCTCTTGGCACAAGCTCAGATGTAATAAATCACACACTGTATATTTTATAACTGGTTCAGGGGTTGTATGTGGGGTTGTATTAAGGTGGTTGCCAAATATACCACAGATGAGATTGGTCCATGTTTAATTATGAATATAATTCTGTATTACTGACCAGCAGCAGACCACCATCACAATGTAAATTTTACATTCAGCTCATTCCTGTAATCAAACTCAGATATTTAAAATTGTAACACATGAAGTAAAACTTTTTTTTAAAAGAGGTATCACGATATATTAAAGCATCTCCAGTAATTAAAATTGTGGTTGTAAACAAACACTGACCTTTTCAAAAAGGCAGAATATAATATACACAAAATGTACACATCATTTTGGATAATTCAATGAAATTATTGGTTATTAGACAACTAAAATCAAAACTCCTCGTGGGGGTGTCATTTAGGCTAATTTGTACTGTCAGAAACAAACTGAATAAGAAACCACTAGAAATGTCTTTGTTGAGCCCATCAGTGTATTTTATAATGTTTGTCGTTTTATGCTTCAACCTAATGGGTACTAAAATAAACACAAGACTAGATATAAACTTAAATAAAGAGAAATATGTGGGGAACATTGTTGCATTTGTTAGAAGTTAAAGTTTACAGACGTGGATTACTGGTTTAGCTGAAGAAATTGAATCATAACAGGTGTAAGATTATGTGATATTGAGCAGTTTTACATTAAAATTCCTAGGAGGCACACTTTGTTTTTACCGGTAATTAGTTCATTTGAACAACCCCTTCACAATACCGAACCAAAATTATCTTTATTTTGCTATAAATTGAGTTTCTTTATTTTGACAGTTTAAATAATTTATCTAGGAAACAACTACTGACATACACAAATGTTTTTATTTTTCCTCTCTTGCCATTTTTCCAAAGTCACTTAGTATAAAGGGATGTGGCCATTGGTCTGCCAAGTCACTGCTTGACAAGTTAACCATCTAAACCACAATCCTGAAGTGTCTTATCAACAATGGATTGAGTATAAGTGAGTGCTGCAGCACTTAAACAGTTCTTACGAGAAAACTGCTCTGGTCATGTGTCACATTTAATGATGGGTGGTTGTAGCAGGTACTAATTCAGACACGCCGAAGACAGTCATGATGGGAAAAAAAAAAAAAAAAAACTTGGAAAATGTTACACTAAAGAACCAAAAAGTGCCTAAACATGGCATGTAAAAAAATGAAAGTAAACTGGCAAAATGTAAACTAATGTTTTTATTTTACATTTTATAGAATGCTTGTTCCAGTGTGCCCAGCACAGCCACAGTGACAGACGTGCAACACATAATGGATGAGAATGGGATGCCATCCCAAAGCATTGTATGACCAAACATGAGGATTCAGGCTGTTGCGGCTGTTTATGGTTCTTCCACATGATACTAAGGTCCAAGTTTGTTGAACACTAAACAAGATTCATCATCAGAAATAAACACTTAGTACTGGCAGATACATGTGGCGATGCAGTTTTATTTATTTATTATTATTATTTTTCTTTGTTTGTTTGTTTTTGGTGTTTTGCCCTTCAAACGTTGCCCCCTTTGTTTTCTGCTTCTTCTTCTTAGTGAGGTTGATTGGCGGTTGGCGAACTCAGCGCAATACCGCCACTAACGGGACAGGAGTGTGGACGAGGAATATAGAAAATAAATAAATAAATAAATAAATAAATAAAAAAGAAAATAAAATAAAAAAGAAAATAAAGCCCCCTTTGTTTTTCTGGTGAGCTGAGTGGATATGGGTCCCACACAGGTGGAATCTGTTGGAGCTGATTGTCACCAGGAAACTTAGGCAGAGCTGATCCAGCTCTTGGCAGTGATTGTTTGCTTGCAACTGGTGAAGTTCTCAGCTTGTGGTTTGCTAAACCTTCTTGTAAGTTCAAACTGGTTTAGTTTACAAGAAAGAAAATGTACCTTTGTTGACTCTCCAGGTGAGTCTGTGGTTCTGTTGTTCTTCTGTCCATGACAAGTGATTTCCTGGTATATTTTTCCTGTGTTCTGATCATCAGTTCAGTTAGAACATCCACCCTTAAAATAATTAAAATTTAGATATTCAGCTCCATCCCCTGCTTGGACCTCCCTGCTCACTCTCTTCAGTCTCACCTGCTTTTTATCACTTATCTGTTTTTGAGGTAAATTAGCTTTTTATGTACTTTTGTAAAGGGCTAATTAGTGGAAACAGGAGAGCTGATTTTGGATGCTAGACAATGTGTGAGGAGCTGAAACCAAGCACTGTGGAGGAAGCTGAAGAAAAAAACCATGAACGTAGCTATATTCATCCAACTTCCATGTATGCAGGTTAATCCCATTGAGCCTCAGGGACTCATTTACAAGAGACACCTGTTTTCTAACAAAGAGTGATGACAACCGTAGACAACAAAGACAACAATAGACATGATGCATACAAATTAAGAATATATATATTAGTGTATGTATGTATAGCTAGCAGGTGAAAATAAAAAAGGTATTTCAAATAAAATGTAACAAAAAAACAGCTAGGTTGTAAGGCAATGTAGAAAACTGAAAACAAAATATATATAATATGAATATAATCAAACCTTGCAACAAATCTAAGGAAATCCCAACAGTAACACAAAACAAGTACAATTTAAATGAAACCAAAATCATGCATCTGTATTGGCATTATTGTTTTTTGCCATATAGGCAAAGAAACATCTGAGTTCTCATATCTATTCCTGAGATGTTCTAAGATTGCTGAAAGTGATACAAAATGAATACATAACCATTCTGGCTACTGTATTATCAGATGAGACAGGGTAGGCTACGGTCATGTGCTGGCAGGAACCAAGTTTGTCTGAGCCGGATGAGCTTATGTATACATAGATCTCCATTCAAAACATATGGAGTCAATCTCAAGCTAATCATCTACCTACTGCACAGAGCCTGCATGCACCTGGACAGGGCAGGCAGAACTGTAAGAGTCATGTTCTTTGATCTTTCCAGTACGTTTAACACCATAAGACCTGCTCCACTCTGCAGTAAGCTCTGGGACATGCAGGTGAATGACTCGCACGTCACCTGGATCGAACACCACCTCACAGGTCAGCCACAGTATGTGATGCTGCAGAACATCACCTCGGACACCATACTGAGCAGCACAGGGGCTTCTCAGGGGACGGTCCTCTCACTGTTTCCATTCACCCTTTACACCTTGGACTTCAGATACAACTCACAAGCTTGCCATCTGCAGATGTTCTCGGATGACTCTGCTGTTGTGAGCTGCATCACTGGTGACCAGGAAGCAGAGGAGTGGTGGAAAGAGCACCTGCAACTCAACGTTGGAAAAATTAAAGAGCTGCAGGAGGACTACAGGAAGAACACACACACACACACACACCCCCCCACCCTATCGACATCAAGAGTACCATGGTGGATACTGGACTGCTACAGGTATCTGAGGGTTCACCTAGATAATTAACTGCACTGGACAGCTAACACCAACACCCTCTACAAGAAAGGGCAGAGATGCTGCAGATGTTTAACCATTATGTGGTCTCCAGAGTCATCTTCTATACTGTGGTGTGCTGGAGCAGCACGGTGTAGAAAGCTGATGCCAATAAACTTGATAAACTCATGAAGAGCTGGCTCAGTTCTGGGAGTGGACCTGCAGTCTCTGACAGAGGTGTCTGAGCAGAGGATGCTGAGGAAGCTGCTCCAGATCCTGAGCAACATGTCACACACCTGTATGCCACACTGGACTCTTACCGTAGCACCTTCAGTCGTAGACTGAGACCACCGACGTTCTCAACAGAACGCCACAGAAAGTCCTTCCTCCCTGTGTCTATTAAGCTTTTCAACTCCTCCCCCTTTCTACACATAGGACAATAAAAATAATCTAGCACCATAATAAACTCTTTAATATTTTCACATTAGACATTTCACACATGTCTGCACCTTACCTGTGTAGATCTTAATTGCTGACATTTTTGTATTCTGTTTATGTATTACTTCTGCTCTGAGTCCTTGTGTATATTCATTTGTATTGAAACTCTGGCACAACAATTTCCTGCAAGATCAATAAAGTTCTATTTTACCTCTTATTCTATTTAATTTAAGGTGTGCAGAATTGCTTATTTTTTCCTGTTTAAATAAAGTTGTGTTAAGTAGAACTGCGTTTTAATGGAGGATAATGACTGAAGATGAAGGTAGGATAATAACTGCTGCAGTAGATGTTTAAAACTTTTCATAAACGATTATAAAGAAATTATTGAATTCCCACGACCCCCATTTTTCAAATGGGTGCATGTATATTTACACACACAACAGTAACAGATGAACAATTTTCATTTTACAGCCTTCTTGTGATTGCCAGTAAAGTACCCACCCGTTATTCCCTCAATGTATTTCCAATTATTTTATGTGGAAGAGGGCAAAAGGACAAATGGAGTGGAGACAAGAAAACGAAAGAGTATTGCAAGCCAAGACACTTTGTAATGCCATGGACAGGTTATAAGGAAGATAAATAGTGTGACACCTTAATGGAGCCATATAGTTATCCTTTATGAATAAAGTGAGATTGCTTCATAAAAGCTACAGAACGTGATTAATGACAGAGCTGAACTGCCTCCATCGATCCTGGATATAAAAAGACTCTTGAGTATTTACAGCTGTTAATGTTATAACAAATGGCAATATAAAACGTAGATGTATTGTAAGTAAGTCCGATAAAATGCTACAGACTTGGGAATTAGACTGAGCTTGCAGTTGCCAACATTCCAGTGCCCTAAAATTTGGGTCCGAAAAGAACAGCGGCTGTAGAAAAGCACCTACGCACACAAGAAAACAGAAAATAATTAAACAAATATATAAATTTAAACCATGTCAATTCACAATTAAAGGCTGTCATGGCACATTTATTGTGGAAAAAAAAATCTACATATTCTGCAAACAGAAAAGCTTGTGCGATAGAATGTAAATCTTTTCTTAATTTAGAAGAAATACATGTGACAAATATCTCTATTAGTTAATTTTGATGGCAATTGTCATATCTGAAGAAGGCAAATGTCCATGCATTGACATATGGTACTATATATGGGGGGGTGGGGTCAAAAATAATTGAACATAGACGGCAATATCTCTAGAAATAATTAACATCTGCAGATAAAAATCCATCGCCAACGCTTCACGTGCACACCTGGCAGGAGTAATCTGCATAAACAGAGCCGTGACATTTTAGAAGAATGAAGGCTGATCAAATAGAGGCTCGGTAAACGTTTTACTTCCCCGTGATTTGTTTTGGATTTAGTGTGGCTGTCACGAGAGTCAGCTAATGCTGATTAGCTGACACTATTCACAGCTCTGTCAGAATTAATCCAGCTGTTGATGTTGATGAGAAACGTCTTTAAGGGAACCCTGCGGCAATGAACCTTAGTGGAAAAATAAAGAGCGCTCTATCACACTGATCTGCATTTAAAGTGTTCCCTATACAGTTTAACTGTAAAGATATCCATGTATCTGTAGCAATTAAAATCGCACTGATGTTGGTATGCTCTCTTTTCGAGATTTTATCATGTGATTCTTCTTGTATGTACATGGAACAGGAAAAAAAAAACAGTTTGTGTCTATCTTCCCTCACCTGGATTCATATTTTAGGATGCCCTTAATGGACACACATCAACAGATTGATGCTTGCTTAAACCATCAGGGCAACTGGATTTTGAACTTCTTGACAGCTGAACCATAGTCTGTGGAGATCCTCGGTGTTTCATCCTCTCATTGGTCTCTTCCTCACAAGAATGATTGCGGAGCCCCCTCCTGTACTGTCTACTCAAAAATATTTGCTTAACAAGCTTTCCAAGAAATCATACTGTGAAGTTTGCAAATGGATCTGCTATTAGACTGATTTCCAGCAACAATGAATCTGTGTAAAGGATGGAGGTAGAGGAGCTTGCTGATTAGCATAAGAAAAACATTAGCATCAATAAGGCAAAGAAAAAAAAAAAAGACGGTGGTTAACTTGAAGGAGAGCTTATACCCTCCTCCATTTGTCATTGGAGGAGAAAGCTCGGAGCAAGTGGAAACTGCTAAATACTTGGTCCTGCATGGCTGATGACCTCATAGACAGCTGTAGTTAATGAGGAGGCATGTTGACTTCAGTGCCACTGCGCTGACATTCGTTTTACCTGTGTGTGGTCGAGCTTCCTGACATTTTCCATGGCTGTCTGATATGGAAACTATACTCCGAGGCTTAAAAAAAAAAAAAAAAAAAAAAAAGTGACTAGATCATCTCAAAAAATGACCAGCAGCAGCCATTTTTACTTGAACATTTGCGTCATTACACTCTGCAGAGCCAGAGCAACCCCTTCTCGAAGACAGAAGATTGTGCAACAAGTCTGAGTAACAGCTTAGTCTCTGAGCCTCACAGGCTCAGAAGTTTTTGCTTTTCTGGAACTTTGGGATATTTAATATTTATTTTAGACTAGCCTAAGGAACATGTTTTGTTGTCACATAACTCAGACATAGTGGCTGACAAAATTATCTGTTACTGGTGTTTGGGTTTACATTTGCGTTGGTTAAGGCAGCTCTCATGTAGTTTTCTATTTAATTATTTTTTACAACACTTTTCGTTTCTAGTTTTTGAAACAAAATATGGATTAATAAGTGATTTTTACAGTAGCACAGCCGATTAAAGTAAATATATTATACCTTCTGTATTTTTTTTAATTATATGTTGATTCTCCTAAACATATAGCTGTCAATCACATTTGTCCATTACTACAAGGACATAATGATAGTTTGGCATGCAAGTCAAATGATAGCTTTCGTTTTCTTTATTTTATTTTTTTATTTTACCAACTAATTTCCTATATCAATGTGTACGACACTTCTAACTTGAACTGCCAATTGCTTTGAGTCTTTGAACTTCAAATCACTGTTGAGAAATTTCACACCTGCAAGCTGGTAGGCTTGACACAA
Source organism: Hypsolebias antenori (assembly GCA_031762315.1). Taxonomy (NCBI): domain Eukaryota; kingdom Metazoa; phylum Chordata; class Actinopteri; order Cyprinodontiformes; family Rivulidae; genus Hypsolebias; species Hypsolebias antenori. Next base: position 7,824 of record JARVGS010062165.1, read on the forward strand.
TTTTATTTCATTTCATTTCACTTATGCCTGTTTTCCCCAATATCCCCTGTGGAGCTCAAGTGCAGAAAAACACCAGGACATTGTGGTTCACTGATTTGTTCACAATCTCACTGGACTTAGTGAACTGTTTGTTCTGTATGTTTGTAGGAAAATATGTATTTTAAAAAAAGCATTTAGCTTGACTTTCAGTTGCAGATAGCTTGCTGAGCTCTAAATTTAAGTACTAAAATAGTAAAAGTGATAGTGTAGTTCATATTTTTGAAGTGGACATGTTATGAACAAACAATATCTTAAATATAGCACTTTAAATTATTTCACTTTAAATTATTTCAGTTTTGGAAAAACATAGATGAGTTCTGAATGGTTTAAGCTAACAGCTAGTCCAAGAGTGGCCAAGACCAACGTATATTACTGCCTTCTTAAAACAAATATAATCTAAAAAAAATAAAAATAAAATACATTTCATAATAAAAGCATTATATAACTCTTCACACACGTGTTAATTTTGCATTTGCAATTTTCATCATGCTTTTTTTTCTAGCTTAATTTTCTGCCTTCTGCTTTTCTGACTAAGTTAGCATCTAGATTTCCTCAGTTTTTTTTTCCCCACTTCACGCCTTCCCTGTTTTTTTTTTGTTTTTTTTTTTAATCCCAAACCATTGTACCCGTTTTCACTCACTGACAACCTTCCCAGCGTATATTCTCCCTGGTTTTCCTCAGTATTTTGTCAGGCCATGTGAATTTGTTCCTGTCTGCAGTGCCTGTCTTGGTTGCGTTTTGAGAGTTTAGTTTTTTTTTTTTTTCTTTGTACTGTCACTGTGTCTGCATTTAGGTTTTTCCACTACTCATCATCCAACTTTCAAGTCATCATACCACTAAACTAGGTGGTATCACATTTCATGTGAACAAAGACTTGAGCAGTGATTCCAGCTACAGCATGTGATGCAGACAGCATATTCTTGAAATATATATCTAAATGAACAAGTTGTGCAAACAGAACACAGGTAACAATGACATCAGAAATACAATACTTACTAGCTTGGCACTTCAACAAATGTATCTAACAGAACTGTCAAATGAAACAGTAAGTTGTTCTTTCCAAAGGGATCCCCTGTACCTTTGTCATCTGGATAACGGATTTAACACCTCACTACTATTGCAAGAGATGACTCGGCAGCTTTTTATTATTTACAATATATCTTAAAAAAAAAAGAGGTAAAATATGCCTCCAGTGCTGATGACTAATGAGAGGAGATGTGGTCCAGATCAATGGTTCTTTGGATGGCCCGTTGAACCTGGATCAATACCTGCTGGCCAAGTGAGGACTTGTTCTCTGATTTGATGTTTTTCACTGTCAGACACTTGCTCATAAGTTGTAATTACGCTTATAATTATCCACCCCCACACCAAACATACACACCCATCACTACCATATCTTGCTCTCTCTCACTCTCTTTGCTAAATAATCAGAGTCAGAGTTTCTTTATTTGTCATTCACACCACATATGGTACATGTGGGGGAGCGAAATTTCGGACAGAGGGTCCCAGTTACATCCAACCATAAAATGTAAAAAAAAAAATAATAATAATAAATTTAAAAAAGTAATAAGATCTAAGATATGGACTAAGAAAAACATTAACTAAAAATATGCTAAGCACTGATAGCAAAAAAAGGTAAAAAAGAATAATAATAATAATAAAATGCCCAACAGCAGCACAAACATGAGTCTGTGTGAGCAGATGAGCATGAATGAACAAACAGATCAGCAGCAGCATGAAACGGATCAGCAGCAACATGAAAGAGATCAGCAGCAACATGTGATTTTTTTTTTTTCAAGTGATTACCCTGGTTAGATATTCATGAGTCTAACAGTTTCAGGGTAGAAGCTGCTGCTTCTCAGTCTAGTGGTTCTACACTTAATGCTCCTTAACCTCCTTCCTGATGGCAGTGGGGCAATAAGTGTGTGTGGGTGAGTGTGGTCCTTCATGATGCAGGTGGCTCTCTTCCTGCAGAGGTGTAGATATATGTGATGGTGGGGAGGTTGACTCCAACAGACTTCTGTGCAGCCTTAAGCTAGCAGTAATTAAAGCCTAAATAGTACCTAAATATTAAACCTACCTAAACAATACCTAAATAGACTGGCAGCATCTAATTCAGAAAAGTTAATTCATCAAACCTTTGGACATATAGATCAAGAAGTTATTTTCTGACACTACTCTGAATTTATGCAAATGTGAATGAAGTGTATTTAGATGAATTCACTGTATTTTACATAAGACAGGTCTATCTATTTTTTTTTTTTTATACTAAACTAAATAAACATTCAGTGGCCAAATAAATCCTGTATGTGCAATAAAGTAATGTATTTTTAGGAACAACATTAAGTGTTTTTTTGCAAGCAAATACACATTAGCTATCGACTAAGTGAGATTCCAGTTATAAAGAGAGGGAAAGCAATAATTGCATTTGAATTGCAGATGTTGACAGCTAAATCCTAAGCTTCTAAGGCACAGGAAGGAACAAACATCAGCATTTCAGTCTCTAAAAAACCAAAGACAGCAGGATGGCTGACTGCTGACAATAAACAGCTGACACTAAATTGCCATGCACTCATGTGCCCCACTCTTTAGTCTTGTGAGGTAAATCTAGCACAGAAATACCTGCCCTGCTGCATAATTATAGATTTTACAAAAGTGAAGAAGGTCAAACTTGATAATAGGCCACTGGCTTCTAACTTTTTGAAAGGAGCTATAAATGTTGCATTTGGTTCCTTAAGCTGATGCAGATTCTGTGAACATTTGGAGAGAACAGTGCCATCAGCATTATGTTTTAATAATATGTTTGCCTTAACATGGCACAGCATCTGTTCTCAATAAAAACAGACTTCAACCTAAGTATCTAACATGGCTCAGTTTATTTAAAGTGAACATGACTTCAAATATTTCCTCATCACTGAAGGCTCTATTTACCATCATGTTCAGACTATAAAGTGCACCAGATATCACGATATCAATGAACAGGTCTGTTTTCATACATAAGGCGCACCAAATTATAACGTGCATTAAGCGAAACAAAACAGTCAGATAAGTCAAACTTTATTAAACTCATTCACAATTACCACATAAAATCAGTTTGGGGTCAGAATCAGAATCAGAATAGGCTTTATTGCACCAAGATACTACGAGAACATGTACGTACAGCCGTCCTAAAGATGGACAGAGTGTACGAAGCTGCTTCTATAAAGCATGGCCTTCTTATTCTTATTCAGAATATATTTTTAGATAGAAAAAGGGACAAAGCCATGAGGAGAGGGATAATGGCATTACAAAAAAAGATCTCCACACCTTGTCCTTACAGGGCAAGATTTAAGACATCCAAAATCTCTGACAGCTAAAGCACATTTATGAGCACAGTACATATGCATTTACAATGAGGTGGTCCATGAAGCCCTGGACAGGCCATTGTCCTGATAAGATGATGGTCAACCGGCATGGTTCTAATAAGACTCCACAAAGATGGGGGGTGGGGGGTTGCGATAGACAAAGCTTTTCCTTAGTGTACACATTTCCCAGGAGAAATTGATAAGTTGGCCTGTTCTGAGGCCAGCTGGGGGGAGATTCAGATAACCATAATTGTTTATTTATTCAAGCAGACTATTTTCCTTCAGCCTTGAGCCTGTTCTGTTAACTTTCCAAGGTCTGAAATGGGCAGATTAGGGTGCATTCCACTGGTCCACGATTGCAAGCCTCTTCAAGATGGTTTTTCTTTTTTTTTCATGCTGACGAGTCCCAAAGTTGCAGGTGGCATGCGATTCAAATCACTTCCAAATTATGGTTTCACTTGTGAATTAGCTGATTTTGAGTCATCCAGCATGAATCAGACCTTGCATTTTTACTGTAGTTTATTGTTGTCATTGTCTGTTTTGTTGTCTGTACTTTGTATGTTCTGTCTGGAACAGGTCCCTCTTTCAAATGTGGCTCAGTGAGGCTAGCCTGCATAAATAAAGGCTGAATAAATGGAAAAAAAAAGTAATTTTCCAGTAATAATGGTGTCTTGGCTTTGTTATACTATTTAGGAGTCGTACTTACCTGCATGTAAGAGTACAGGGCTAAACGTATAACTTTTGATCAATCAAAAATTGTGCTGATTTTTTTAGTTACACCAAGACCTGACCTACAATAATAAAACCCTCTGTTGTCCTTGTTTGAAACTTTATTGCTTTTCACAAATTCTATCCACACAACCCTCAACAGTGACCTGTGGTGAATGTCTCTATGAGCTCTGAGCCCATGTTGTTTCTTCTGCCTACCCTCCTCCACTATGAACACACTCTCTGCAACCTGAACCTGATGCTCTCCCTTTTTTGTATTCCCAAGGACTATACTCCGACACAATCTCCAACCAAGAGAGCTATTGATTTGAAGCGTACCATATTGATCTTTCACTTCTTTTGGGCATGATAAAACTACTTTCTATCCTGTAGTTCTCTGGGTCCATTCATAGAATTTTATTCCCAATTGAGACCTTGTCTTTCATCCCGTCTCAGTCATGTGTTAATTCAATTGTGCCTGTTCATATGAGATTTCTGCTACCTGTTGAGCTTCCGTTAGCAGCACAAAGCTCAGTTAGTGTTCTGTTACACAGGTGGTAGGTTCCATAAGGGAAATCAGACAATGGCATCATATGGATCACAAGTCTTTATGAGTTTTGTAACCCTTACTAAAAGGGCTTAACATGATTTATGACATTTACTAGTCAAGACAGCTTATTATTCTACCATTAGGTTTGTGAAAAAAAAATAATTGTTTGAGTTATAAAGAAAATAAGAATTTCATGCATTAGTAAACTCAATGACGGTCAATAATTGTGCATAGGAGTGGGCTTTAAATTAGTAAGACATATTGTTCTGTGTAGTCAGAGGGCACCTATGCAAATTGTTCCTTCCAAATTCCTACAAAAGGTGAACAAACATGAAACAGTCTAATATTCCTCTATTCCCTCACATGCATATGGATGTAAAAGATGAGAGTGAAAATTACTATTGATATTCTCATGGCCTCAGACAATAGACTTGTCTACACTGGTCCTATTAGACCTCAGTGCTGCATTTGATACAGTTGATCACAATATTCTACTACAGGCTTAGGTATGATACTGGGGTTACAGGAACAGCTCTAAGATGGTTTAAATCAAATTAATTGAGATATTCCATTTGTAAATGTAAATAATCAATGCTTTTCATACACTAAAGTTAGTCATGGAGTTCCTCAGGGTTCAGTGCTTGGACTAGGACTCTTTATTTTATATATGCTTCCATTAGGTAAAATTATTAAACAGTATAGACTAAATGTTCATTGTTATGCTCATGATACTCATTTATATTTATCATGAAACTCGATGAATCCAGTCATTTACATTACAAGCATATCTTAAAGACATAAACATCTGGATGACCGTTAATTTTCTGCCTTTAAACTCAGACAAAACAGAGGTTGTGGTTTTTGGACCTGAGCATCATAGAACTTGTCTTTGCAAACTTTCACTTCCTCTTCTTCTTCTTCTTCTTTTTCGTTCGGCTTTTCCCTTTTCAGGTGTCGCCACAGCGAGTCATCCTCCTCCACCTCACTTTGTCCTCGGCATCCTCTGTCCTCACTCCAACTACCTTCATGTCCTCTCTAACTGCATCCATATATCTCCTCTGGCCTCCCTCTTTGTCTTTTTCCTGGCAGCTGCATTTCTAACATTCTTCTACCGATATACCCACTGTCCCTCCTCT
>JARVGS010062182.1:0-13584 GCA_031762315.1 Hypsolebias antenori
ACCTCCAGATGCAGGAAGAGAGCCACCTGCATCATGAAGGACCCCACTCACCCAGCACACACTTTTTGCCCCGCTCCTCTCAGGCAGAAGGTTGAGGAGCATTAAGTGTAGAACCACTAGACTGAGGAACAGCTTCTACCCTGACACAGTTAGACTCATAAATATCTAACCAGGAAAATCACAATGATGCCACTTTAAATGGTGAGACGTGCTGCTGATTAACCCTGCTGCTGATTTCTTGCTTTTAAGCTGCTGTATTTACACCCATCTGCTCACAACAGACTCATGTTCAGGCTGCTGTTTAATACAACATATATTATATTATATTATTATTGTTTAGTATATATATTAGATCTATATTTACATTTTTAATAGTTTATATTTTTGCTATTTTTGTCTGTAACTGGGACCTTGAGTACACAATTTTGTTCCACCTCATGTACCACATGTGATGCGAAAGACAATAAAGAGCGTTGAACATCTTCTAAATAAATGGTTGTCGGGTCAGAAACTTCACCTTCCTTCAACATCAGAACAGTAGACAATGTGCTACAACTAAATTCAAATCGAAGAGACACCCTTTGAGCTTGACAACAAAAACGTGTGGTTTTATTGCGGAAATTAATAAACAGCATGATTAAAGTATATTTAACTTTCCAGTTTCTTGATAACAATAAATGTGTAAATCTTAGCGTAGAACAAAGGAACATAACCGAGAAGTTGAAATCAAAACAGCATGGGCCTGCTTCCTTCTTGTCGGCTGGTGGGGGTCACTGGTGTCCATGTCCAGCAGTCACTGTGTGAGAGGTGGGGGACACTTGGACAGATCTCCAGTCCATCACAGGGACACTAGAGACAAATGAAACCCTGGGACAAATTAGAGTTACTAATTAACCCAACTTAGAGTATTTTGGTCTGTGGGCGTACCTGGAGAAAACCCACTGGGAGAACATGTAAACTCCGCCCACATAGGTCCTCAACTGGGATTCAATCCAGCAACCTTCTTGTTGAGAGGCTGATTCATTCACGTGCTCATTTGTATTAGTTTTAGTTTTTAAATGCATGATAAAAATGATATCATCAAGGCTCCACTCACTTTTCATTGTGTTAAAAGACAAAACTAAGTTGTCCTTGACTTCTAGAATGACTCACATTTGTCTGATCAGATAAAATATATTTAAGGTTTAATCAAGAAGCACAATGACTGCTTGATAAACTTGGCCTGATGTAATTTATGCATGCTGGATTAGCTGTAGAACATCAGTGATGACTCAGAATCTTTGTCTGACCTGAACATATGATGGACGTATTAACACACGAGCGAGAAAACATTTCCATAAACACAAACACACACTGGAAGAAGAAAAAAAACACATGTGAAGCAGAGAGAAGTGCGTCGTCCGAAGGCTGATAACTGAATTTCACAGCACACAAGGCTGCAGCAGGAGCTTGGCAATGATAAATGAAGTGTTTGGCTTTAACATGGTGAACAAGCTTGTTTTTACGTTCCCCAGCACACAGATGTAATGACAGCACAGTGTCTTACTTTAACTTCAGCACAACAAGAAGCTGAGCGGCAGAAATAAGTGTACATTAGTTTGGCCTTGAGTCATAATGCACAAAGATGTGCCATTACGCCAGGCCTTGGGAAAGTCTGGTTGATGATGGAAGCAGAAGCTGTTTTTTTATTTTTGCAATAAATTGAGCAGGAAGGGGGTTTTAAGAAGAAGAAAAATTCATGTGTAGGTAATGAAAGTCTCCCTGCACAACCAAGTGTTGTTTACTGCAGTAAACCTTTTAACCATCCTTCCTGCCATGTTTCAAACAGGATGTAGGCTTGTTCCAAACCTTTCTGCAGACTTGTGTCAGTGGTGCACCGCGACTCCTCAACAACGTTGCTATTGTTCTGGTTGTTTGTTTTTATATGCCTCAGTATTAATAATGATCAAAATTACAGCCAAAGAGCCCAAAAACAGCCATTTACAAAAGCTTTTAGCTAACAGTACAGTATAATAAGTAAGGGTACAAAATGGCATGCTTAAATGATGCGTTGCTAATGCATGACTCATGATGACTTTTTAAATCACAAATTAATGCAGACTGGATCATATAGTCCTGTTAGTTTTAACTCTAATTATGTCATTAAGGCTTTATGTGGAAGGACCAAAAACTGGCTTGAGAAACTTTCCAGCTGCTCGTGCCATCCTGGGGGAGGATTTATAATGCTGAATCTCAGTGTCCCAGTCTCAGAGGTAAATGGACTGTACTTATATAGAGCCTTTCTATCTTGTCAACATACTCAAAGCATTTTACATTACAATCTGTCCTCATTTACCCATTTATACAGCACTCTACTAGATATACACAAAAATTAATCAGTACTTTATCACATTCATACACTGACGAGACACATATCAGAGACAATGAGGGGTTCAATGTCTTGCCCAGAGATACTTCACTTCGGCATGTGATCTTTAACCAAACACCTCCACCTTTTCCAAATACCTCTGCCTTTATTAAACACCTCCGCTTTTACCAAACACCTCTGCCTTTACAAAACACCTCCACCTTTAACCAAACAGTGCCACCTTTAACCAAACACCTCTGCTTTAACAAACACTTCTGCCTTTATCTTTACTAAATACACGAATCTTTACCAAACACCTACACCATTACCAAACACCTTTGCCTGTATCAATCACCTCCACCTATACCAACTACCGCTACCTTTACCAAACACCTCCGCCTCTACCAAACACCACTGCCTATGCCAAAGACCTGTGCATATGCAAAACACATCCGCCTCTACAGACACATTCACCTCTACCAAAAATCTCCACCTTTATCAAACACCTCCACTTAAACCAAACACCTCTGCCTAAACAAAAACCTCCACCTTTACCAAATACTTCCACATTTAACCAAACACCTCCGCCTCTGCCAAACACCTCCACCTATACCAAATACCTCTGCCTATATCAAACACCTCCACTTTTACCAAACGCCTCCACCTTTATCAAATAACTTGCCTTTATGAAACACCTCCACCTTTAACCAAACATCTCCACTTTAACAAACACTTCTGCATTTACCAAACACCTCCACCTTTACCAAATGCCTCCACCTTTACAATCACCTCTGCCAAATAACCAAACACCTCCACCTTTACCAAATGCCTCTGCATTTACCAAACACCAATGCTTTTAACCAGACACCTCCATCCATACCAAAAGCCTTAATCTTTACCAAACACTTCTGTCTTTAACAAACAACTCCACCTATACTAAACACCTATGTCTTTACCAAACACCTACACCTATACCAAACATTTCCACCTCTACCAAACACCACTGCCTATGCAAAAGACCTCTGCTTATACCAAACACCTCCACCTAAACCAAAACTTCTGCCTAAACCAAACACCTCCACCTTTACCAAAATTTCCACCTTTAACCAAACACCTCTGCCTAAACCAAACACCTCCACCTATACCAAACACCTCCACCTATATCAAACACCTTCACTTATACCAAACACCTCTGCCTCTGCCAAACACCGCCACCTTTAGCCAAACACCTCTGTCTCTACCAAACACCTTGACCTATAACAAACGCCTCCACCTCTGCCAAACACATCCGCATCTACCAAACACTCCACTTTTACTAAACACTCGACCTTTTCCAAACACTTCTACCTTTACCAAACGCCACCAGCTAATGGAAACCGGTCTAAATAAACCGATGGCAGTCGGTCTCTATCAGCCATGAAGCATTTCATTCAGCAGCCTGTATGCATACCAAACATTTTTAACACTAAATGTTTACTTGTGCACACTACAAGTGAGGTCTTGCTCTTTACATCCAAACTAAACCTTTGTCAGAGAGATGAGAGGACTCCTCAGTGATTCGGCCAGGAGAAGACGTACGGTACTTCTTGTGGAGGAGTTGCACTCCACCTCTGTAGATTTTTACTGAGGCTCTCAAATATAAAAGTGGAGCAACATCTTGTGTGTTCATGTAAAAATCCAAAGTTTAATAGTAAAAGAAAAAAAGAAACCCCAAAAGGAATGCATTTTTTTTTTATAATCTAATAAATATGGAATTGGAAGTTGTATTTTCAGTGTACTTTAATGTGAATTAATTTTCCTGTCAGGAGCACGAGAGTGAATTGAAGTTACTGTGAGGTTAAAAGAGCATCTGAAAATATTCTGACAATTTTTTTTTAAGTATTGTAGAAGGCTTTTTATTCTTTGACAGTAAAAATTATGTTTATTGACTACACCAAAATAAACAAATAAATAAAACACAGACAAAAATGTCTTTGTTGTTTTTTTGCCCCCAGAAGACAATATGGGGATTAAAGATGTTTAACAAGAATACCAAATTAATATACCAGACAGAGGTTATATTTAGTCAATTTGTCTTCCCCTACACCACAAATGTGAACAGGATGACTCATTGTGTTGTATTTTTGAAACCAATATCTGCACAGCCCCAATGTGGGACTTTAAGCCCCGCCTACTCTCCCACACTCGTGACCTTTCTTTACATCTAAACACAGTCAAAGTATTAAAAATTTAAAACAGCCACGTAACCACATAAATCAACAACCTGAAAGACCTGAGTCAAGACCTGAAAAATTAGATTAGAGTGTATTTTTTTTTGTATATAGGGTCAATATTCAGGTTGATTAGATGGACAGGACATAAAACTGGAACCAGCTGACAGATAAGGCTGATTTGGTTCCAGCTGCACAGCAGATGCAGTCTAAGATTCCTGCAGTATTAACATACATGCCTTGTCAGAAGAAGTCATATTCTCCGACATAAAATTAATGTAACAGCAAACAAGAACCCTTTAATTCAACACATCTGACCAGAGCATCCAGAAGAAATAACTGAAACTGGAGCATTTAAATCAGTGAAGGATTTTATCTTCAGCTGCTTGTTGACAGCTGAAAACATCAGCTAATGGAAAATACCCCAGAGTGACACAGATGGCTGGATATGCTGCTTAAAGAAGGCTGTGTGAATCATGGCTGTTTGTAAGTCATACATTTTAAAGCTGGGCCACACTAGGCCTCCAGGTAACCACAACACTGAAATGCAGTTTGAAAGAAGCAGACAGAAGCGGCACTGAAGCAGCAACATCTCGTGTGTTTTCTGGCCTTCAGCTCCTCAGGAAATAGACAGCTGTGTGAAAAAACTCCAGAGTCTGACACATAGATTTGTATTCCTCTCAGAAACGCGTCTGGAAAATGTCAGCACTGCAGTGTATACAATAAAACAGCTCTACAGTCTGTCATCTCACACAGTTTCAAGTCAAACTACTCAAAGTGGAACTTCACTTACCTACAGTCATATTTAGACTGAGTGTTTGGATGATGCTGAACTGCACCTTCAGAGTGATGCACATCTGTGAAAGTGGCCCACGTAAAGCTGACTGCAGCTCTTTTAGCGCCTGTTTCAGACTGTAATGGGAGTTTTAAGATGTTTCTCCATAAACCCACTGATTTACCTTCATGCGCTTCAGATGTGCGCCACAGATGAATATGAGGTGGTGTAACGGTGTGACCTCAAGCTCACTTGAATGACGTTTACATGTTTATATGATCAGTGAGAAACAACTCGTTATTTTCAGTTTTGTCCAAGCTGAACGTCTACATGACAAAAACGTTTTCTCCCTGAGTGCCACTGAGCAACGGAGATAATAATCAGTCTCATAAAACTGAATATGACTTCCCAAATATTTCACAAAATAACAGTCAAAGTATATTAGACTGCAACCATAACCATACTTGTTATCATTTGGAATAGTCGTGCCTAAAATAGGATATTAGAAGTCATTTTGAAAATGTGGTTTATTGGCTGTAAATCATCTCAAGATGTTTAATGACCCGCATAGTCTCCAACCCCAGCTTTGGGAACCATTAAAATATATTGTTCTACAGAGAGGAACATGAAGGGCCTAAGTTCATATTTGGAATTATTGTGTGATGCTTGCACACGTTTATTACATCATAAAGACACATTTTCGACACGTTTATGCATTTGGTCATCATGCATCTCGTTAACATTTCCTTGCCCTCATTAGAAAGTATTCAGTAGCAGCGCAGTCGTAGTGGCGTGAAACAGAATGCTGATGGGAGGCCACTGGACAAGGTGGAGCAGCCCTGCAGCTCATTCTCTGGAAACTAGTCCAAAAAATCTGATCCAGTGGCCTGTTAGCCGTGCAGTCCTGTAGATGGGGATTGGGGGGTGGGGGCTTAGGTTTTTGTCTGGGAGTCGTGTTTTCCTTCTGCTGAAATGCGAACGAGTTGCAGGCAAAAAAAAAAAAAGCAAAGCAGAGAAGATGTGCTCAATATGAGTAGAAAGAAGAAGAAGAAGAAGAAGAAGAAGATGGCTCTGCAGCAGCTCCGTCTCCTTCTCATTCAGGGAAGTACTATTTCATTCATGCCATTTCCGTTCATTCATCAGCTGGGGCCAGCCTAAACTCACAGTCCTATCTCCCCACCAACATTCTTATCAATGGGAGTGACGTCAGCACTGCCTGCAGCTGGGGCGCAGAGGGAGGGAGGGCTGGTCACGTGGTCCGGGGGTATATACAATAAAGTTGCGCTGACCGTGGTGCTGAAAACATTCACCCAGTTGTACATTTAAATCTCGAGCCGCTGCGCTCCAAACAGCGTCGAACCCAACAAACGTGAGAGAGTTGACTTTTATTCTTCATAGTGTTAATGTTGCTCAAGGGCTGAGGCAGGAAGAGGGGGGGTAGGGTTTGCTTTAATAAAAAAAAAAAAGAAGAACAAGAATAGACGTGTTCATGGTGTTGATCTTGGCTTTTCCTGCGTGTTGTGAGATTGACCACTTCCCCTCCCCCCCAGTGGGACTTCAGGTAAGTGGAACCAGATCTCGTTCTGTAGAACTTGACCAGATAGGAGGACCTTTAAATTTGAACAATACATCATTTCATAGAAACATTTTTTTTAGCTTTAACAAGAAAATGAAAGGTGCTTTATTGTAATAGATGGTTTAAATATTTTTAAAAGCTATTTTTAATTGGTGTAATTATTATTTTAGTTGCAGCAGGATGACTGTTGATTGTCTGATCAAACCGTTCACTGCGTTTGTTAATTAATACAATTTATTTTTAAAGACAAGAAATATGAGCTTTCTATTTCTCTGTGATTTTTTTTACATTAAATATGTGCGTTTTTTTCTACGAAATATAAATCTTTAAAAATGGTTAAAACCTGTGCATTAAAATGAAAACAATGCGTCGAGCCTTTAATTTCGAGGAGCTGATTGGAGGATTTCAGCCCTGAGAGTAATTATCTGCCAGCAGCCACTCACGTCTCCTGGCTCCACATCTCTCCCCGACGTTTTTACGTAAAAAAAAAAAAAAAAAAAAAAAAAAAAAAAAAAAAAAAAGTCAACAGAAAAAAAATATATATATATTAAAAAAAATGAAACCATAAACACGTTTTCGTTACTTGTTCAACATTTTAAAAGTGAAATCAAACATGTCGTCCGTTCAGGCCCGCGTTAGAAGCGTTTATTTCGTTTGGCTCCTCGATGATTTCATGTCACAAAACGTTTAAACTAATAAAATGTGTGTTGCTTTGTGGGAAAAATAAATAAATAAAAATAAATAAATAAAACTGGCTGCATTCCGCCACCGGAACCCACATCAGACAAAAGGACAAAGGCACGTTTTCCCTCACTGACAGCACCTCCTGTCGCTCGTGCCAAAAAAAAAAAAAAAAAAAAAAAGGCTCTGTTCTGCAAATGTTTCCCATCCGGCTCGTGCACAGTTTGGACCGAGCTCGCAGGGACTGGAGGGTTAAACGTCTCCGCCTCAGCCAGGAGCTCTACGCATGACTTGGCGGCGCGTGCCACGTTCCCAGTCGCGCCGCTCCAGCAGCTTTGACGCGCGGAAATCTGCGCATCTGCTCGTTTTCCGTCATTTATTTGAAGGACACTTGCGCCAAAAATGGAAGCTTTGCGCATCTTGTCTGCGTTAGCTCAGAGAAAGAGGTGAGACTTTCACTGTTGGACACTCTCCCTCCTCTTAAAAATGTCAGATATGATCTGTTTTTATATACATTTTTGATAATAATCGATCTGCGCCACGTGGAGATGACGCGTAATTTCAGCGAAACGCAATAATAATAATATAATAATAATAAGAAGAAATGTTTCAGTTTAAAGCTCTGATTCCTCCCTGTTCTTTAAAAAAAAAACACGGAGTGAAAATCGAACAAATCAAGGCTGAAGTCAAATAAAAACTGCGACCAGGAACACGCGCGCGCTCAGCTGCTCTGAGCGACGTCTGATTTATTTTTCACGTGTTTTAACATGAGAAACTAAACACAGTCAATTTAAATTCCTTTAGATTTTTTTTTTCATGGCGCAGATTCATAAATGAAGAGCTCTTAAATCTTTGAGCCAGATAATTATTTTCTTTTAAATAGAGATGGACCTTTTTTATTGTGTTGATGTAAAATAAATAATTCATATTTAAACGATTGTGAACTGACAGAAATAACAGATGACACGTTCGTTCCTTCTCCCCCTCCCTTGTTTTTTTCGCCTCCTTCAGGTGCTTCACCTCCCTCCTGACAGTTGTGCGTGGTCATGACCTGTCATCACGCTCCTTCCACAGCCCACCTCATCCTATTGGTCCTGCTTATTGTCACTCCACAGCTAGCTGCCGCCGCCCCCACACGGGGTGAGGAAGGGGCGGGAGGGGTACAGGGGCGCACCCGGACAGACTATAAAGAGGACAGCGTTGGCCCCTTTCGCTCGCCTCCACCCCAGAGACTGCCTGACCATGACAACACACCCCCAGACCGGGGTCGGGGTCCGGGCATGGGCCTCGACGACCAATTAGATAAAGTGAGGGACCCTGGGCAGGTGCTCGCTGTTCTGCTGGAGTCCCTGGACCACCCGGGGGACGGCGAAATCTTTGCGAGCAGAAACAGAGACCAGGAGGAGGATCAGAGGCAGACGCTGCTCTCCGCTGAAGGCGTTGAGGGTGCCGAGATAAGGAGAGCAGCGCAGACAGAGGGAGATGGGGGGATGGAGGAGGACAAGGAGGGGCGAGAAGCTGATAAGGCGATTGAAAAGGCAATTCTAGGCCGTTTGGCAGCTGCTCGTGGGGATGAAGTCAAAGAAAGCGAGGAAGAGGAAGATAAAACAACAAGGTCAGAGGAAGATCAAAAGCAGCCTGTGAAGGATGCTGGTCCTGTAAGTGAGGAAGGTAGGAAGAATGACGAAGAAGAGGGGCACGTGGTGGGAAACGATCCAGAACATGTCTTAGACAAAGACAGAGCGGGTTCCACCTCACAGGAAGATGATCCCTCCTTGGAGCGCAAAATCCGAGGCTACTTCCAGAACATCGACTTGGGTCTCCAAGACAATGAGATCCTGCCTCCTCTGAAGGGCTACAAGGCCTACAACACTCAGCTGGCCCGGGCCGGGAAGAAGCCGCACTGGCAGGACAACATGTCCCGCAGCCGACCCGTCAAAGGGGGCAACTTCATGGACGGCTTCGAAGACGAAGGCGAAGAGCTGGAGGAGGAGATCAAGGCCGAAGAGGAGAGCCTTTCGTACATGGAGGAGGAGGCGAGGGCGCGTGCGGAGAAACAGGAGGTCCTCCGACAGCAGGAGGAGGCCGAGCGAGCCAGGGAGGAGGAGCAGAGGCTGGCGGACATCGCCTCGGACATGCTGCTGCAGTACATGGGCAGGAAGCAGCAGTCGTACATGAAGCCGCGGCAGAAGAGCAGCAACACGGCGGAGGACAAACGATCGGAGGAGGTCCTCCCTGACGAGGACGACCTGGACCAGCAGATGATCGACCGGCTGATCGAGATCAGCAGCAAGCTGCACCTGCCCGCCGACGACGTGATCGAGATCATCAGCGACGTGGAGGAGAAGAAGAAGAAGAGGAAAGAGCTGCAGCAGCAGCCCATCAGCAGTAATCCCATCACGCCACGCTTCAGACCTCTGGTACCTCCTCCTCTGACTGCCCCACCTATTTACCACTACACCGCCTCCAAAAACCCCAAGAAAGCTCCTTACAAGAGCAACAAATCCAACAAGAAATGGCACAAAGATAAAGTCAAGTCATACAAGCAGGACTACTGGTATAAACCCCAGAAGCAGTTCTTAGCCTTCCCCTCCTACCCTTATTACCAGAAGCCATATCGAGCCTACTACCCTGTTTACTTCCCTTATCCTAAGCCACAGTATTATGGCAAGCCTCCCCCCTCCAAAGACCAGCCCTTCGGCCCCCAGGAACTTGATCTCCAGGCCCCAAGGCGCAGGCACAAGGGCGGGGGTAAGAACCGTGGACAAGGATGGAGGCAGCAGCCACCTTCTCGCCTGCCTCTCACTCCTTACATCTCTAACTATATCCTTCCTCACCCACGGACCTACCAGCCTCTGCCCCCTCCCAAACCAGTAATCACACCCAGGAGGGGCAGGCGACCCCCCTACTACTACCCACAAACCACGCCGGGAGACGACTACGAAGAAGACGGACTGGTGCCTCAGCTGGACAGTGAGGAGGAGCTGGAGAACTTTATCGAGAGGATCTACATGAAGCGCAGAATGTACTGAGACTCTTTTGGACACTGTCAGCTCAGGGGGAGCGGTGTGGGGTGTGTGTGTGTGTGGGGGGGGGATTTAAAGCAAAAACAGGATGAAAATAAAACTCAGAGGAGAAATGTTTTGAGCCTGATGGGAATTTTAAGGTTTGACGAGTTCAAGAGCAGTTTGTATTCTGTTGTTTTTCGATGTAATTGAGTTGATTTTTCTCAGTCGGGGAGAGGACGGAGAGGTTGAAGCTCCCTGTAACCACGCTCAGCCTCTCGCTCCGTTTACATGTCCAACAAGCAGAACATACCTGCCTCCACGCAGGTCTATCTCTGGTGTGTCTGTTCAGAGTTACAGAGGACGCGTGAACACACATCAACTCGCACTGCAAGCCGTGTTTCGTTGTGAGGATTGTGTTTACAGCATCACTGTGTCTCTTCTCTGCTTCCTGTCCGTCATCTCACACAGCCGAACCAATTCTCCATGATACGCATCTGCTCGTGTCAAACGCTGACGGGATTTTTGTTGTATTCGGTGCGTGGTGATGCCTTTCTCATGCCAGATCAGATCGCCTACAAACAGTTGTGATTCTAATGCACCTTTTGTTTTTGATTTAAACTCCACATTCAGATTTTTTTTTGCCTTACAAGCGCCGTTAGAAGGGAAATTTCTCGTTATTTTCATCACAAATGGCCCCAATGTGGAAACCCTGTGGACTCCAAAAGCACAAACCTGAACACAAAACACTTCCAACCTGGTGGGCCAAGGGTTTTCAAGCATTCTGGGATCCAAACCTTATTGTGTCAATACATTTATGGGCAGATCTACCATGATAGGCAAATCCTCCTTTTCATTTTCCTGATTAAAAACACATTTACCCCCACCCTGCACATATACTTTTTCTGGTATCATACTGTCCGTTCAAAAGATAAAATACTTGAAATCACACTATGTGTTCTGCAGCCTTTGAAAACAGATTTCCACCAAAATGTTTTACGTCTTTTTTTTTTTTTTGGTTTCGTTTCCAGAAGAATTTCATTGAGAAGCTTCAGGCCGGGGAGTCAGGGATTGTGCGTAAAGCCGTTAAATGCACGTCTTTCTACTTGCATCTTAAAAAAATGAACAAAAAAAAGAAAAGAACAAAAAAAAGAGAAAAAATAAAACCGTATGAAGAAATCAAAGTGGTTGTTTTCTCTGATTAAACCGTGAAGATAAAAAAATAAATAATAAAAAACTAAAAGAAAAATCAAAGGAAGAGGGCCACTGTGTGTCCAGTGAAGCCGTCTGTCTTGTAAAAGGAGCGTGTTGTCGTTGATGTCACCTTTAGCATTGTAACATGTACAGTGTCAAATAAATATGCCTGTGCAATGTGTAAATAACAGCATGATGATTACTAGTTTTGCTATATGATCCAAAATAAAAGCAATTATTTTATTAAAGTTCAGTTTTTTTAATGGCTTTTTGGAGAGTGCTATCATTTACAGCAGCGGAACGCAAAAGACAAATAAGAGGAACAAATATTCAACTGAAACGTAACTTTATATCTGGCCTGCTCACATCTGCATGCCTTTAGAGGGATTAAATCACAACCTCAAATGATTAACAACCAGAAAAATGAAGTAAAGCCAGACTGAAAGAGGATGAAAAGAGACGAAGAAAACAGAATTCAGAGGGAAGAAAGAAAACGGTTACTGCAATGATTGATGAGTCACATGATTGGTGGATGAGTCATCCATCGGTACACTTTACTGCAGGACCACACACACACACACACATATACACACACACACACATGCACGCACACACGCACGCACAGATTTTCTTTGAGCTGTATAGTAATTTAGCTGCTGGCGTTCAAGATAAAGATTGAGTCATGTTCGCTGCAGACTGGAGCTGCCAGTCGGCAGCTGAAATGGTGTTTGGCAGATGGTTTTTACCATATCTTGTTTTTACACCCCACACTCCCATCACATATGAAACATGGCCTCCTGCTCTAATTCAATGAAGTGCTTCTAGCTGGATCTTGTTTGGATCAGAAACCAATTCCTTGCAGTCAAAGCTAAATACTGACAAACATGAAATGAATCAAATGATTTGTTTTGACAAGTTCCTCTCAATCCTGATTCTTTAAAGGAGTTCCTGACACCACATTCTTAATTTATCTGTTCAGTCTGTAATTAAGAGAGGATGTGTTCCTTGTTGCAGGCTCTGGTTTGAGCATTGAGGATTTTAATTTAAACGACTGAGATTAAAATGGACTTCAGACAGATGATGTTTGAGATGAAGAAAATGATGCAAACGTCAACAGGAGTGCAAAAGAAGCTCCGTGACGCTCCCTGAAGCTGTTCTTCAGTCCACCTCAAAAACTTGGCTTTTTAATAATTAACAGAAAAATACATCATGTTCTTCATAATGTGGACCTTCTTGTCTCTTAGGAGGATGATTAGTTCAAATCTTTTGAAAATGTTATGAAAAAGTATTTTGTAATATTTTAAGTGCTGTAGATAGATCTTCGAGCAACCACAGTTAAAGAATCAGAGCTTAATTCTGACTGGACCGAGGAGTTAACAGTTGTTTGGAGGGTCTAGACCAAAGTAGATTGTTGCCATCCCAAAACAACTCTGATCGTCAAAGAGTCATAGTGTAGGGATCTGCAGCTTCAGCAGTATTGTGGATGTTGTGCTGATTTGTTGTGGTAAAAAGGGAGCTGAGCGGGAAGAAGAAGCTCTCTATTTACCAGTCGGGCTATGTTTCTACCCTCATCTGTGTTTCTTAACTCTGGATCCTGGACACCTCCCTATGGAGGTGTTCTGGACATGTCCAACTAGGAGGAGACCCAGGGGAAAGCACAGGACACAATGGAGAGACTGTCTTTCAGCTGGTCTGGGAACATCTTGAAGTCCATCTTGAAGGGAAACTAAACAGCCACTGGCCAAAAGGATGGCCCAGCACAGAAGATCTACATCATCAGGCCAGGACTCTGCGGT
>JARVGS010062196.1:0-13570 GCA_031762315.1 Hypsolebias antenori
CTCCATTTCTCTTTCTATCCACACCATGGTAAAACAGTTTGAACCCTGTTCCAATGCTGCAAGCCTTGCTGCCCTTCTACTTGGTCTCTTGGACACATTAAACATCTACCTTTCTTCTCTGTATCATGTCAGCCAGCTCTCTACCATTGCCTGTCATTGTCCCCACATTTAGAGTTGCAACCCTCAGTCTTACATTCTTCACTTTCCTCTTCTCCCTCTGTCTCCTGACACGTTTCCCTCCTTGTGGTATTTGACTAACAGTAGCACAGTTTCCGCTGGCACCCTGCTTGTCAATAGCACCAGTGGTGGTCGTTGTTAACCCGGGCCTCGACCGATCTGGTATGGTTTCAGTTTGATGAACTTGCATTGTAGTTTTGGCAAGTGTTATACACCAGATGCCATTCCTGACACAATCCCCACCATTTACCCAATCTTAGGACTGGCACAAGAGATACTTGTGCTCCCTAGTGGCTGGTATCTCAGTCATCCAGGACATGGTCAATTCAAAATAAGTTTAAGAAAAATAAATGAATAAAGAAAATATAAAGTAAAGTATAATAAATAAAGTCCAGTTGTTTTTGTCTTGAACTTTTTGAATTTGTCACTATAGCCATGTTTACCTATTAATGATACAACAGCATGTTGTACTGCTACCACTACTCTGCTGCACTCAGGTGGCTGAAAGTGGTGCTGTTCTTTTTTCTAGTCAAAATGAATGAAAACGGTCATATCTCAGACAAAAATTGGTTTATAAATATGGGGGGAAATCCATAAATATGTTGCTTCGGTCTATAAGTTGCAGGGGATGTAAATTATGCCAAAAAAAAAAAAAAACTGCCACTTATAGGGCAGAAAGAAAAAAGTAAGTTATTTTCTCTCCTGATACATCCTCAATAATCAAGCCATCATCTGTACCCACTTCTTCCTTTTCGGGCCGCAGGGGTCACTGGTGCCCATGTCCAGCCATCATTGTGCAAGAGACGGTGGTGTTGCAAGTCCATCACAGGGACACATGGAGAAAACTAGACAAACAACTGCTCTCTTAATCACACCTAGGAACAATTTAGTGTTACCAATCAGTCGAACATGCATGTTTTTGGTCTGTGGGAGAAAACTGGAGTGCACAGAGAGAACATGCAAACGCCACCCAGAAAGGCCCCCAGATCAGGATTTGAACCAGGGTAACCTGCTCGCTGAGAGACAGTGGCTCTACCAGCCACACCACTGTGCTGCCCTTTTCTCAATAATACAGGTAGAAAAATCTAACAAGGTTGAATCAGGTCATCTGGACAGATTATTCTAAGTGATTTTCTGTTTAGTTGAATAACCAAATTAATGTAATAATCCCTGATTTGAAACACTGGTGTACTAAAGCTTGGATTTATTCCTGTTTTAATTATTTTAAATAAATGTATCTCGTAAAAGATTATGTGACTATGAATACAATTTAACTAATAACATCAACATAAAAACTAACTGCTTAATAATTTTGTCTAAATAGTTTTACATTTTCACATTATCTTTCTGTTTTTCTTGTAATTAGCAGATTAAAATGTCTTTGCACATTATCAGACAAGAACAGTGTTAGTCATCTGTTTTGTAAATCATTCCCTCCAACACTGAAACTAATTTTGTGTCCCTTTATGTGCTTATTATTTTCAAATTCTGTTGTATTTTGACTCACTGGGTAATGCATGTAGGCACAGAGCAAACCAGCAGTTTTTCAGCAGGATTAAAAATAGCTAGATTGACACAGCACTGTTCCCTGGTCCCTGCCCCCTCTTCTGTTTCAGCTCAAACCTACACACAATCAACATACATGAGTGATATTTTAATAACCAGTTAGGTTATAGTTAAGCATGCTGGATGTTAATAGCCAAATGTCTGCACCCCTACTGATTCATAAATGATAATGATGCAGAGAGGCCTAATGTGTGTGGGAGGTTCAGGTGTAGGACACTGCATAGGAAAAAAAAAATGGTTCCCCCTCTTCTTTTAAAAATAGAAACTGCTTGCCTCTAATTCTATAACATGGCTTGGCAGACAGTTTCCATAAAATGAAATGACCTACCACCTGCTCAAACTTTAGAAATGACAGGGATAGTTAAGAGACTGGCCTCTCTGGAGCTGAGTGTAAAAGTTGAAGTAAATTGGTTGGGTATTAGAGTGCAGGTCCATGTAATGACTTGCTGTATGGATTCAAAGATATGCTGCAAAGCTCAGAGCCAGCCACTCAAGTGAAGCTCCCTTACTGTCCATTGCTTGTCTGAATTTTCTGGCATGGTTTGCATACAGTTGCTATTTATGTTCATGCAGCCTGAACCTAAATTGGATTTGTCAAGACAAAAATAATATTTCTTAATTTATGGTTATGTTGTAAATTTGTGCAATGTCTTTTTATTCAGAGAAACATGGATTTAAAATTATTGGAAGCCCTTAAAATTCCCTCAAGTAAACCTCTTTAAATGATCTAAATACAAGCATCATTTTTGTCTAACAAAAGCCTCTTTGCTAATCCAGAGTTTGGAGTTCTGAAACCAAAGGAGATGCAGCGATGCAATCTGAAAAGGTACCAGTAAGTGGGTTTGTGTACAGGTGAAAACCAGGAATTGTTGGATCTGCAGGAGACTGGAGAAGGTGAGCATGGCATTTTTAAAGACAGTCCTTCAGTCAGGACAAATGGAAAGACTCTTACTGTATGTTGTCATTTTACAGGTTTGGTGGAAAAGGATGGATGATTCCAGGACCTGGACTATGGTGTGGATTTCCAGGAGGTAAGTAGTAACCAAGTGGAAAGTGGTAGATCAAGGTAAATTTGATGATATCTAAATAATGTTTATTGTAGAGAGAAGAGCATGGAGACTCCAGGACAAAGAGTACCAAGGGTATGGGGTTCAGGCTGAGTGTGAGGAGACACAAGAGGACTGGGAGTGCATGTGGAACAGACCCAATGAGTAAGGTGTCACAGAGAATCTGCTATCACAAAAAATAATCACTGAACACCAGAGATTACACAAGGGCCGTAGTCTGCACCCCCATTAACCGTTGGTTAAGTTCTGGTCTGACTCTACCTAATATATTGGATCTAACTCAATAGCTGGATAAGGAACATCCGGGACCAATAAGCTCACCTGCCACTCAGGAACTGCAAGATGTGCTTAATAACAAATAGGAACTAGAATCCTCACAACTAGTATAGCATAGCAGTTTAAAACATTGTTTAATCTATTCAGCCATTTTCTTTATGTGCTTTTTCATCAAGTAGTGTTGCCAGGAGCTGATGCATTTCTCCAGTGGTCAGTGAGGAAGGCTTACATACAATATTAGGAGTAAAACTGCATACAGTAATAACCGATGATACATATGTAGGGTGTTCCCCACCTCTCATCCAGTGATCACTAGAGATGCGCACCAGCTCTCCATATGAGACAAAAAACAAATAAATAAATAAAAAAAATAGACTGATAGTATAACTGATGAACAGCCTTAAAAAAAATTAGCTGGAAATAGTTTAGTAGAATGAGTGGGCAGACACAAAAGCAAATTTTCTACAGATTTTAAAAACTGACAACACAGTTGCAAATTCAAATTTAAACAAATATGTTTAAACCATGTTCCTATAGCTTACACTAATGCTGCCATTCTTTAAACACAACACATTTTTTTTGCATTACACAATTTTATTCTTGTAACCGACCATGAATTGACTCAAGACATAACTCAATATTCTTCTGGATAAACCTAAATGCATTTACATAATAGTCACTTCTCACCTTCCTAACACTTGTATACCTTTCCAGTGTTGGTTATAAATGGCTGCAAGAACAGGGAAAAGAGTACAAGTTATTCACCTGGCCTCTTAGATCACTTCAGTAACACACAGTGACAGTGATGCACAAACTACAAGAGGGCAGATCAGAGCAGTCAGTACATCAGTGTTTTACAGTGCTCTCAGATTTAATGCTGGATCAGTGTTACTGTCTTACTAAGCCACACAGCCATTGCACCTCATGTGACATACTCAGCAAAGTCAAACTCACAGCAAACAGAGCTAATTTACATTGGTCCAACAACACTACTTTCTCATTATGTAGGAAGTAATAATTGCTCATTTGCTGTTGCAGTCTCATAATTTAATCGGGCACCAAATCCGATTTTAGGAACAGATGTATAATTAGCTGGTGCTGTGACAGTTAACCTTCTTTAGCATGGGAAAACATTGGTGTGGGTCCTTCCCCTTGACGATTCAGTAAATGACTGATCACAGGTAAACTGCTGTCACTTTAGCCCCTGTAGCTGATGATGAACATGGAGCTGTGGGACTGCAGCTTCTCCACTTCTCTGCATACAATATATGGATCTTGTTCAGCTTTAATTGCCCCCTGATGTGCCTGCTTGTATATCACGTCAGTGCCAAAAGTATTGTGGAAATATCAAAAACTGAAACACAAACAAGAAATAAAGTTAATCTGTGTTGCACTATTCTTACATTTTTTTATATTCATTTTCTGAGAGTGTTTAAAGTATAAACATTCTACTCATTCTATTACATCTTTAACATATTTGATATTTAAGTTTGTTATAGGCAAGATTAAAACAAAACAGACACATTATAGAAAACATTTCATTGAGAAAGAATGAGTTTTGTCTAAGACAACTTTGATAAACTGTTCGTAGATGAAAGTTTCCATCATTTCCTATCTTCATGTCCCCTTTTTATTTTTATCCAACCATTTTATCAACCTAGGCTTCCGTCAGCTTTATTCTTCAATCAATGCTGCCCTCCCTCAATCTGCTTCTATCAGAGCCCATCAGCTTTAGCTTTTCATGCCAGTCAATGCCTTCAGGATGACCAAAAAGCAGCAAGACAGAGAAGTAAAGACCCATTCATCTGTCAATCCCTGTCCACTTACTAAATCTCTGACTTGGCTCATGGAAAGAGCAGAGCTTTTGGCAAACAAGCACCCTGGTGTATAAAATGTCTGACTGCAGAGGGATATTGGTCAAACCATCATGTTATTCATTTTTCCAAGGCCTTGGGTGTTGCAGAGCCTTTAAATAGTATTTCTTTTTCTTTCTGCATTCAGATGATGGATCTGTTTTTGTGGTAAAAATTCAAAACATGTCCACAAGCTGTAAACATCCTAATCCTTTGGCTCAAGACTATTTCCACAAGGAGAATATAGAGATGTAAAAAAAAAAAAAAAAAAAAAAAAAAAAAAAACACAACAACAACAACAACAACAACAACAACAAAATAAGGAAGATCCAAACAATCTCTCGCAATGAAATGTTTTCTATAATGTACCTGCATTTTGTTTTAATCTCGTCTATAACAATTTCCTGTGGGATCAATAAAGTTCTATCTTATCTTATACAGTATATGGACATTTTCATACCTCAACATGGTGAGCAGCAAATATAATGACTGGAACAACAGCTGAGACTAATGAATGTATGTGGATCAGGTGCGATTGCTTAACCGACTAAAGGAAACTGAACAGAGTAGGAAACTTGTCGAGCTGAATGAACAAATAATTATTTAAATGAAAGCAAGAAGACTGTATTGGCTATATGTCAAATCAAATACAAAAGCAAATGGTTCAAACAAAAAAAGATGTTATCATTTAGAGTCTTTCTGCATTAAGTTTACATGTTCTTTAATCGGTGTGGTCAGGTTTACTTCCAATTTAAAATAAAATAAAAATCTATATATTTGGCCACTTGAAGTTTCTTAATTGGCCCTTGGTATGGGTGTGTGTAAATTTGCATGGCTTTTATGTGACCACATCTCTCACACACAAGTATAGGTCAGATGAAGGACCGTCTCCTCTCAGATTAGGTCAGAAAAAAACAACAGATTTTCAACAAAAGTCTAGATTATGGTTGATGCTTTGCTGATGAAGTAGTTGTACTTTTGATATTAGACACATTTGCTGGTACTCTTCCTTTACAACAGTGTTGACACTGAAATGGTTTTATTACACCAGCCAACAGCTGTTCCATGAACAACAGTAGAAACATTGTTAAACGAATTGCATCAAATTCAGAAGAGCACATCTGGTCACTGGTCACAAAACACAAACATGCGTGAAGGACATGCGGTCAACAGAGAGTGTTAAATCCAGACTTAGCAATTATGTTACCAGCTGTCTTCAGTTTGGTGTTTCACTCTTACAAATTCATCACAAGCTTTCAGTGGCTCATTCATACATTTCTTTTTAAAAAAATCAGAGTAATAAGGATTTTTGTTCAAACACAATCCCAGACAAAGAGGCTATAAAGAGATAGGAAGACAGAACAGTTTAATGCTGAGAATTGGTCAACCATTTCAACCCCAATAAATAAATAAATGGTATTAAATTGAGAAACGTGCATCCTTTATCTGCTTTCAGCCACTACCCACCCCACACACATTTGTAATCAGATCAGAAAAGAGGGTGGGATTTGTAATTGTTTAAACATTCTCACAGTGTGCCATTATCATTTGCTGTTAATGACCTGATCAAACATGGTTTGAATAAAATTATTCAAGTGTGAACAGTTGGAGGCAACTGGTTGACAGAGTCAGGATAACCTCACTCAAGAACTATCTACTACTGATTCTTCATCAACTAAAAAGCCTCGTGTAGCAGTCACTGAGGGAATGTCTAGAATATTTGCAGATGCCTCAACATCCATGATTGTGGCAAATGAGAGCGCGCTCATCTGTGACAGTCCTGTACAGATCTATCAGTATCTTGATACAGCTGTAAATGGTCCCTGGAGAACTATGTTTTACCTATGTAAAATGTAAATTCCTCCATAGGAATTTCTGCATCAGGAGAGGTCTTTTAGAACTGTACAGATTCAGCAGCACATGGAGATGCATGTTCACCTAAAAGAGGAGAGCTCACTATGTATCAGTTAGATGAAGATGAGAAACTGAGGCATTTAAGACTCGTAGGAACACTAACATACAACAACTGGGCAGTTCTCAGACACGTGATACCACATAATACTGACACTGCCAAATTTGTCCAAAGCCCGAGAGAAAATGAAAGCTCACAAACAATTGTGAAATGAGTCAAATGAATCAAAAGGGGATTTTTGACTCCCTTGCCAATTTATCCCTATGACCTCAGTGGGGAATTATAACTTATTTATTTAGATGTATATTGTGACAAGAACTGTGTTTTTGGATTTGAGCAAGACACTGAACATCAGGAATGATCTAAAAGTTTTATTATAAAACAGCTGCTGGTGGAGGTCTGAGTCCTGGAGTGAGCCCAATCTGCAGAGAGATGAATAGTTAGTGGACTGACAACTTCTGTGATGATGTAGGTAAACAGAAATACATACACTAATCTTATGGAGGCAAGATGACCGCCACTCAAAGAAACGGGGGGTGGCATCATCATTACAGACAGGACTGCAGCTGAAAGGTTTGAGAGATACATGATTCAGAGTAATAGCCAGAGGCAAGAGTCAGACTTGGAGTTGAGGGTCATAAAATGGGTATCAGAAGTCCGAGAACAAATCCAAGAGGGACATCCATGAGGCAGAGTCAAAGGTTCAAAAGGGAAGGTCAGTACCGTGATCAGAAGGACAATGTGATACCAGGCAAGCAGCAGGCATGTCAGAAATCCAAAAGACAGGCATGACGACAAGATGATCTGAGAGAGCTGAGACATGAACATGGGACATCTTCTACATGGGTTCAATAATCTGGCAGATTATCTTCTTCATGGTGTTTTATGGCAGTTAGCAAACAATGGAAGGTGTACATTACCACCACCTACTTGTATGGAGTATGGATCAAAATGGCTATATGTTTGCAATCATGTTTATATTCTCTTTTCTAATTTTGTGTTATATAAAAAAGTAATTTGAATATGTTTACTTCTAGTTTCCTTTAGTAATACATTTATTTAACAAAATGTTTTTTTTTGTTGTTTTTTTAACACACTGTGCTATCAGTCTTCCGTGATGATCATATTTCTGACACACCAAAATGACGTACTATTGTTTCCTCTTGTCCAGTGCTCACAATGACCCGTATCGTGTTTCTGAATATTGTATGATGTGCTGTTATGTCCAGTGTAGTCAAATCTTAATCTGGTTATTAGTCTTTCTTCTCTTCTGTTCCTCCCTCCTGCTCTAATATCTCTCACCTGTCTCTGATTTTTGTAGTACCAGCTTCTTTTGTGCTCTTCTTCCCATTGCTTTTGCCATTTTTCCTTTAGTTTTTGTTTCACTATGGTTCATCCATCTGATTTACTGATGGATATGTATGGTCGATTTGGTCTTTTATTGCCGTTTTTCCCTGTCTGCTGCTTCATTTCCTCTGATACCTACATGTGCTGGTGTCCATAAAAAAAATGCTGTCACTCCCATCATTTGTATTCTGAATAATGCTTGTTGTATTTCTAGTCCAGTCAGCTATCTGACTGACTATTCTGCAAACTGATGAGTGTTGTGCTTGAGTCCGAACAAATTATTGGTTTTAATGGTCTTGTGTCTTCAACCCACTGCACTGCCAATAAAACTGCCAATGGCAGAGAATATGCATGGCAAGAGCTCTTAAATAGAGCAGGGTACATGTGCATGGCATGAGTGTGATTAAGCTGAGTTGCATAGTGGGCATGGCTGGAAGTCAAGGCTTGGGAGTAGAGCATGACAGAGAAGAAAACATGGCATTGCACAATATCAGTCGGTGATAGCTTCTCACCATTGTTGAGCATGGTAAATTTACAAGGTGAATTTGGTGACATTAAAGATGATTGGATGATTAAAAAAAGTAGTGGGAAAGAAGAAAAATAAATCAGTCAAGCTGAAGGGATGGAAGTCTGCTAGGAACTCTGATACATATTTTTAAAAAGGAAATAAACATGGCTCTTTTACACAACAAATTCTAAGTGTATAGCTTGGCAGAGTTAGATTTATTTTCTGCCCTAATGACCCTGCAATCTATCAAATATAAAATCTATACAGAACTCCTCCCAGTGTCAACTATTACCGACGGACATTCAATTTATTTAATTTGTCATACCCAAGGACAGTGAAAATCAGTTAGATCTTAATGATTAATTGCCGCATCTCAGGGTGAAATTTACTAAAGTTGATGGGATGAAACTGGCAGATGATGCATACATAGCACTTGTCAATTACCCATTAAAAAATACAATTTTCAGTCAATGCAATATTGCTCCGGTAGATCGTTTAATTTCACAATCTAGCGCGGCTCACCCTTAGATAATTATACAGAGCTGGTTCGTTTTTCAAAATATATTCTCAAAAGTCAGTTCAGCACCAGTTTGTTTTACAAAGATGCAATTGACTCACACAACACTGTGGATGGACTGAATCAAGGGCTCAATCAGAGAGCCACCTTTACAGCAAACTCCAGAGAATTTCACCTCATTGAGCTGCTTCACTCACATCTTTTTTTTTTTTCCTGTGAGAGACTTTGTCGATATCAGGATTAAACTGACCAGAGCCAGCAATGCCTTCTGTCTCGTGGGACAGCAAGTCAACCTAGAAGCTTCAAATTTTAGGAGCCACTCTTTTTGTTATAAACGTATCAGTCTTACTGTCTGTGCTTTTGGGTCATGCAGCAGCTATGATGAAAGGAAACTGTATCCTCTGTCATATGTGAATGTAAAAACTTACATCATTCTGAAAAAAAAAAAAAAATCAAGGATTTGTAATCAGAATAATCTCTTCCTGGAAACCATTTCAAAATATGTGACTCTAGGTCTAGTGCATCACGAGGTGTTCATGGGCAGAAGAGATTTGTCACTGTTTATTCCCTTCATCTGGACGTGGAACATCTCATGCTTTGCAAAGATGGTAAACATCTAGCTTTAACCAGAATGCTTCAGTCAAAGTTTTATAACATATTTTGGTTATGGGTCAAGATTTGAAAGATCACCCTCTGAGCATCAACTGAAATTACTTGCAAATGTTGTTCTCTTCAAACTAAACGTTGAAGAGGATATTGATGCCTTATTCCAATTTCAAATGGGAATGTGTTGCTGGAAATTTCCAAGTATTGCTGTCTCATATGGTTACACTAATTGTTTACACTAGTCATGAATCAATTTTGGAGATCAACTCAAAGAAACAAGTGCTTTTTTATTATTATTAATCAAGACAATATGTCGGGAGGAATAAAATATGATTGATCATTAAATTGAGAGCTTATTGCATCATCTGCTAGATAAGCTTTGTTGTGGAGTTTGGGCTTCCAACCAGCTACCATTATTATGACAAATACTTGACACTTGGATGTTTAAACACAATATTGTAATTGATGTTAAAACTTACTGTGTGGCTGTATTTCCGCTGGCAAAATACATTTTGTGAAAACATGAAAACACTCATGTTTTATGATAATGATACCATTATCATTAACTGGATGTCTTTCCTCAGGGGGAAATAACATTTAATCTTCAAGCGAATGAGGCAGACCTTTGTTAAACTTTATATTTTTATTTATCTTCTGCAATTCCAAGTACTGTACATGGGCTAAAATCATGTAAAAAAAAAAAAAAATCCAAACACTTTTCTGGTACAGAATCCATCACGTGGTAGCAATTATCCAAAACATTTTAACAAAAGATTTTCCACATCCACTGTGCCCTACAACTAAACAAGAAAGAAAGTGATTTGAGCCCAACATCAAAATTAACTCACTCACTCACTCACTCACTCACTCACTCACTCACTCACTCACATTTATAAAGCACCCTTAATACAGCTCAAAGCAGCTCAAAGTGCTGTAAAGAATTATAAAACAATAAACCCACAAAATAAAATCAAACGACACACATACAAAAAATATTAATAAATAAATAAAATAAAATGTATTTCTGGATCTCTAAATCTGAAAAGTGTGATATTTTTCATTAACCAAAAAAGAAAGTTGTACTGTTGGAAAAGAACCTTCATTTGTCATATTCCACTTGGAGTTTTATTTTATTAGTATATTTATTTTACAAATATATTGTTTTTTCCAGCAAGAAACCTTGTTTTATTACTCCATATTGTAAACTAGGGCCTTTCAATCTGACTGTTTTCCTAACCTTTCAAACAACCCTTTACCGATTCTCTGTCAAAGTTGACATTATCATACATTTCTTAAGTTTGTGCGATGCCTTTTGACATGCAGGACTACTTTTTTAGGTCTAGTTTTAAACACTTGCCTTGATAACACAAATGCATCAATATTGTCATTCTACTCACGTTCATTAGTCAAATCCCCCAAATAATGACCCAATTTTAAAGGAGTGCCCCAAATTTTGACCACATGAATCAGAGTGTCTGTGTCCAAGTAAAGAACCTTTTATTTCAGCTGCTGCTGGGGCTCTAGCAATTTCAGTCCCACTTAAGTTGTTGTGGACGCTGTGATAAAGACATTGCTAGTTGTACCTGGCTTTGGTCCTGTTGGGTTCATAAAGTGCTTTATAAATAAAGTTGGTATGGTATGCTATGGTATCTGGCCACGCACTGTCTGTTGTATGTCCATTGAACTAGCACCATTTCATTGCTCAGAAAATGAAAGTAGATGACAAAGTTTTCCTGAAAACTGAAAGCTAAACAAATCATTAGGATCGTTGAGGACGCTGGCTTGCGGGATTCACTTCAGGTTTTTTTTTTATATATTTTTTTAGGGTCAAGACAGATACCTTGATTAACATGTTACACGCTAATGTATTTTTCTTGGCTCTGCGTATCAACCGCATCTACAGAGTAGCCTAAAGCTTCCTGTTGGTCTGTCAGAAATGTGTGAATGTAATCAACAAAAATAGAATCTCTCTGGCTGTCAAAGTGCCAGACCTGAGTGATTTTTATAACACGATAAACAAATTTCAGCACCTTGTTAAACTCCTCAGTCACCCACACCGCTGTTAGAGCATGCTGTCGGGTGTTATGACCGCAAGACTCCTGCTGTTTATTGTTTTCAGCACAGGTACGACAGTGTGAATACAAGTTTACCGTAAGATGTTTGAGGGTAAACAGGAAAATACAGGTCTGGTGGGGGAGGTTTCACAACCATGATGAAATCAAATTAGTTTTGAGGGGCATCAAAATCTTTGTACATGATGGTAGGGTGATCTAGAGAATAAAGACCTGTATCATTCACACTAGCATACAGGGAACATATAGCTAAATACAGGCTCTTGGGGGTGAATTGAGTACTTGAGTCGAACAACACATGTATGACCCACCAAAAAAAGTTTGATGGGGGAGAGACTTCAGTATTGTCATAATTTTGGAGGAACTGTCTCAATTTGGGTTTGATTTTTGAATTTCATACCAATCATGCTCCCACAAAACCTCCATGCTAAGAATGTGAACAGTTTTTAATGTATGCATGTGTCATAATGGTTATTCAGCAAATGCGTAGTTTACACCTTCTGGCATACCCACGAAGAGAGTAACCAATCCATTGTTCACTCCTATTAAATGTGTGTTCAATATTTGTTTCTGGAAAGAGTGAGCTATTCTAGCCACTGAATAGAAACATTTAAATATGATGTATGTTGATGCACAGTTAATGGGAGATGTAGTAGTAGTGTGAGAGTACAGTTTAGGTATAAAAAATGCATAGAAAACATTTCATACATGCAGACATGATAGTTATTTGATTGAATGGCTCAATGTTTGTATCACTGATGAAATGATACATGAACTTTACACACTATTGAAAAAATAATTTCTACATCATTTTTACAGTAGTAGAGCTTATTTTTCAAAGTGTAATGTTTTCAGACTAGCCTCCGTTTACAACCTGTAAAATTGATAGTTTGTAGTCAGAAGGATCAGGAAATGGGCCAATGTAATTTAAATTTTGCTCTGAGGAGAAATTGTGTGGAAAATAACATTTGCAGGGATTGTTAAAACCTAAAGGTCTGTCATTTCACTGGTTCATAGGTAGGAAACTGAGACTCGATAAATCTCAAATTGAAGTCAGGTTCAGAGAAACACAGAACCTTCCTATACTGCATAAAGATGGAAGGTTTTATTCCCAACTCCACTGTAGCATTAAGAATGAGGTAGGAACCAAAGCTGCATCCATTGTGAGAAATAAATGTGTAACCTCCTGAAATACAGTATAAAGTCCTGAATGCAATCCAGGCCATAAGATTCCTACTTGAGACCCTGTATAAATGTTGTGCTCACCAGAAAAATGATCACTGGACGGATTATTCTAAGTGATTGCAGAATCGTTGCAGACAGGGCAAAACCTTCCACAGCTGTGCATGTGAAGGGTTGTGTGTGGCATAAAGCATAAATTGCAGAAATATTTTGGCAGGCCTCAGCTGATTAAGTCTTTCGGATGAAAATCGAAATGTTTCTTCCAAAAAGAAACTATTCAGATGACATGATTTAACTTATTTTGTGATCAAGCTGCTGCCTCTCAGCAAGCAGGTCCCTGATTCAAATCCTGATCCGGGGGCCTTTCTGGGTGGAATTTGCATGTTCTCTCTGTGCATGCGAGGGTTTTCTCCCACAGACCAAAAACATGCATGTTAGGCTGATTGGTGACTCTAAATTGTCCCTAGGTGTGAGTGAGAGAGTGAAT
>JARVGS010062244.1:0-13512 GCA_031762315.1 Hypsolebias antenori
AAATGTTTTATAAATCATTATATTACTATACGTTGATAATTTGGTTTATGGTTGACTAACTGCATGAATTGCATTGACAGTTTAATTGTTGTAAAATTGGTTTCATGAATGACTATTGCATTAATTGATTGTTTGTACTGATTTTTTGTTTTAAGAAGGGGCAGATATAAGATTTTTTCTTCTGCTGCTTCCTTTCATTTTAAATTTGTTCTTTTTTGTCTTCTTTATCCATATGGATTGTAAATTTTTTTGTGTGTTTTAATTTGAAATGAATAAAATAAATGAAATGAAAAATAGAAAAAAAAGTCATACTCACAAACTGACTTTTTTTTCTTGACAAACAAACTCTGCCATTGGTGAAAGAATGTGACCAAGGTCCACTGATTATGAAACTGCTTATCCTGGTCACAAAATCTGTATTTTGTCCATGGAGATTCAACTCCTTACTCTTATCCATCCATCCATTATCTTTTACCCGCTTCTTCCATTTTGGGTCACGGGGTCGCTGGTGCCCATGTCCGGCAATCACTGTGCGGGGGGCGGGGTACACCCTGGACAGGTCTCCAGTCCATCACAGGACCACATAGAGACAAACGAGAAAATCACTCACTCTCTCACTCACACCTAGGGACAATTTAGAGTCACCAATCAGCCTAACATGCATGTTTTTAGCCTGTGAGAGGAAAACGGAGTACCCGGAGAAAACCCACACAGCACAGCGAGAACATGTAAACTCCACCCAGAAATGCCCCCGGACTGGGATTTGAACTGGGGACCTGCTCACTGAGAGGCAGCAGCTCTACCACCACCGTGCTGCCTTACACTTTTCCAAGGAACACTTACTACCAAATTTCTTACATCTGAAATATAATTTTTTCTTGAAGTTAACTGAACACCAGGAATGCCACTTTGTACCATCTGGGAGGCATTAAAGGCCTAACTGAGGGGTCAAATAATTTCTTATTGTGCAACCAAAAAAGAAGGGCTTGGTATGGCTAGGACTGTTAACAAATCAGATATTACAATTAGAGAATATACAGTAGCTACTCCCCTTCACATGATTTAATGAAAAAAAAAAAAAAAAGCATTTGTGACGCCAAACTGAATTTAATATTTTGTCCATACAGCAGGCAGAATATTTAATTTCTAAATCTAGACAGTGTTACTATAAACACGGTGAAAGGGCTGGGCATTTGCTCGCACATCAGCTGCGGCGACAGTCAACCAACCAAGCTATTCCAGTAATAAACAATGGCCAGGAAGCTGCATGTTATGACAATGCCAGAATTCATGTTTCAGTAAACTTTACCAGTCATTGTTGATCTTGTTGGGGATTTGGACAGGGGCTCTCTATAACTGAGATAAACTCTGCAATCAACAATATGCAAAATGGGAAATCCCCTGGACCACATGCCTTCCCATCAGAGTTTTTAAGAAATTTTCTGGTCTACGATCGATCACCCTTTTTAAGGTCTGTATTTGAGGTGTCACTTGCTGCACAGACATTGCCAAAGTCCATGTGTCAAGCTGTAATCTCGCTAATACCTAAGAAAGATAAAGATCCTCTAAATTGTAACTCATAACAACCTATCTCACGTTTAAATACTGATGTGAAAATCCTTGCAAAGGTCCTAGCAAAACAACTTGAGCGGGTGGTCCCTACAATTGTCCCGCATGAGCAGACGGGGTTTGTTGCGAGACTTTAAAGTTATTCAAATAACCTGGGGCTGCTAGGGCCCCCTGAGCTGGCTCTTGGGTGTCGTGGTTGGCCCGCTGGCCGGGATGGCTGCCGGGTCCTTGCGGGTGGTCGGCTGGGGGCGTGTGCTTGGTTGTTGGCAGTCTATGGGGGTGGTCGGGGGCATGGCCTCTCGTGCCGGGGGTTGTCCTGTCGGTTGGGTGTGGCCCGGGCCGGCTCTGGGATATCGGCTCCTCTCCGCTCGAGAATGAATGGGTCTACCTCCTAGATTTGGGCATGGGCTGCTCCCTATGGGGGGCGGGTACATGTCTTGGACCTGGGGGGTATAGAGTGCGTGTCGGGAGTGAGAATGGAGTGTGTCATTATTGTATGTCTTTGAGTGAATGAATGTGAGGATGAGGGTGGGAGTGTGTGAATGTGTGTGTGTATGACTGGGTTTTTGTCAGGTGGAGATTGGACTGCCCCCTCTTTGATACAGCTGGGGATACTTGGCATCGTGCCTCTATGGAGCGGCCCCCTGGTGGGGTGTGCCCTTGCCTGCCGGCGCGCTTGGGGCCCTCGGTATCAGGGGCTGGGCGCTTGGGCGTGTGTCGGTTCGGCCTGGGGTCTGCCTGGTGGGGCTCGGGTCCTCTGGTCCTGTTGGGCCTTCGTCCGGGTGGGGTGCGTCTTCGGGGCTCGTACCTCGGTGCCCGTGCCTGGATTTGTCTTGGCGCAGCGGGGTCCGGCGGGGGCTTGCGAATTCGTCGCTGTTGACCACGGGGGGTTACTGCGTGTGGTCGCTGGTGGGGCTCTTCCGGATCCCCCCATGGTCCGATCTGGGGGGTGGGTGTGGTTCGTCCCGTGCGGGTGGCTCTGGGGGCTCTGCGCTCGGGGTCCCTCTTGGGGTCTTGGGCTCTGGTCCCCCCTTTGTCTGCCTCGGGTCTTGGGGGTCGGATCTCTGCTGCTTCACAATCACTCTCAAATGTTCTATTGGAGAAGCCTTATACTCTTATGCATGTTCACAACCACACACAAATAGATGCAAGGATGTAGATGTAGGTAATGTATGTAGATGTTTAGTTGTATACATGTTTGTGCTGGTATATGGGTAAATATGGATATACTGTGTATATATATTTATAGTGAGTTGCCGCGAAGCCATGAATGTTTAAGTTCTTGGAAATAATGTATTTTGTTGCTGTGTTTTGTCATGTTCTTTGCGGATTTAGGGACATTGGTCGGGTGATTGCCTTGTGCTCTCTTCGTGTATATGTACATGTATATAATTTTTTAATGTTTTGTGGTCTTTCTTTCTGTCTTTCCTTTCTTCCTATCCTTAAAATAAAAAAAATAAAATAAAAAAATTCATAATAATGGTGTGAAGAGGATGGCTGTAAGGTGAGAAGGGAGGCCATCGAAAATGGGAAAAAAAAGAAAAAGAAAATAATAAAGAAAAAAAATAATAATAAGGTTCTAATGTGTGTTTCAGATTCCAACATGTGTTTCAGATTCTATTGTCTGTTTCAGGTTTCAACTTGTGTTTCAGGATCTAACATGTGTTTCAGGTACTAATGTCTGTTTCAGGTTCCAATATGTCTTTCTGGTTCCAACATGAGCGTCAGGTTCCAACTTGTGTTTCAGGTTCCAACATGTGTTTAAGGTTCTAATGTGTGTTTCAGATTCCAACATGTGTTTCAGGTTCTAATGTCTGTTTTAGGTTTCAACTTGTGTTTCAGGATCTGACGTGTGTTTCAGGTAGTAATGTCTGTTTCAGGTTCCAACATGTATTTCTGGTTCCAACGTGATCTTCAGGTTCCTACTTGTGTTTCAGGTTCCAACATCTGTTTCAGGTTCTAATGTGTGTTTCAGGTTCTAACATCTGTTTCAGGTTCTAATATCTGTTTCAGGTTTCAACTTGTGTTTCAGGATCTAATGTGTGTTTCAGGTTCTAACGTTTGTTTCAGGTTCAAATGTCTGTTTGAGGTTCCAACATGTGTTTAAGGTTCTAATGTGTGTTTATGATTCCAACATGTGTTTCAGATTCTAATGTCTGTTTCAGGTTCTAATGTCTGTTTCAGGTTTCAACTTGTGTTTCAGGATCTAACGTGTTTTTCAGGTACTAATGTCTGTTTCAGGTTCCAATATGTGTTTCTGTTTCCAACATGAGCTTCAGGTTCCAACATGTGTTTCTGGTTCCAACATGTGTTTAAGGTTCTAACATGTGTTTCAGATTCCAAAATGTGTTTCAGGTAGTAATGTCTTTTTCAGGTTCCAACATGTGTTTCTGGTTCCAATGTGATCTTCAGGTTCCAACTTGTGTTTCAGGTTCCAACATGTGTTTAAGGTTCTAACGTCTGTTTCAGGTTCCAAAATGTGTTTCTGGTTCCAACGTGTGTTTAAGGTTCTAACGTGTTTCAGGTTCTAACATCTGTTTCAGGTTCTAATATCTGTTTCAGGTTTCAACATGTGTTTCAGGATCTAATGTGTGTTTCTGGTTTTAACGTCTGTTTCAGGTTCTAATGTTTGTTTCAAGTTCAAGTGTCTGTTTCACGTTCCAACATGTGTTTCATGTTCTAACATTTGTTTCAGGTTCTAATGTTTTTTTCAGGTTCCAACATATGTTTCAGTTTCTAACATTAGTTTCAGGTTCTAATATCTGTTTCATGTTCCAACATGTGTTTCAGGTTCTAATGTCTGTTTCAGGCTCCAACATGTGTTTCAGGTTCTAACATCTGTTTCATGTTCCAACATGTGTCTCAGGATCTAACCTGTGTTTAGGGGTCTAACTTTTGTTTCTGGTTCCAACATGTGTTTCAGGTTCCAACGTGAGCTTCTGTTTCCAACATGTGTTTTAGGTTCTAATGTTTGTTTCAGGTTCTAACGTCTGTTTCAGGTTCCAACATGTGTTTCTGGTTCCAACGTGTGTTTAATGTTCCAATGCGTTTCAGGTTCTAATATCTCTTTCAGGTTTCATCATGTGTTTCAGGATATAACTTGTGTTTCTGGTTTTAAAGTCTGTTTCTGATACTAATGTTTGTTTTAGGTTCTAATGTCTTTCTCAGTTTCTAATGTCTGTGTCATGTTCTAATGTGTGTTTCAGGTTCTTTCGTCCATTTCAGGTTCCAACATGTGTTTCAGGTTCTGACATGTGTTTCAGGTTCTAATGTCTGTTTCAGGTTCCAACATGTATTTCAGGTTCAATCATGTGTTTCTGTTTCCAACATGTGTTTAAGGTTCTAATGTCTGTTTCAGGTTACAACATGTGTTTCAGGATCCAACGTGTGTTTCAGGTTCCAACATGTGTTTCAGGTTCAAACGTTAGTTTCAGGTTCTAACGGCTGTTTCAGTTTCTAACATATGCTTCAGGTTCTAATGATTGTTTCATGTTCTAACATCCATTTCAGGTTCCAATATGTGTTTCAGGTTAGGTTCCAACATGTGTTTCAGGTTCTAACATCTGTTTCTGGTTCCAATATGTGTTTCAGGTTCTAACAGTTGTTTCAGGTTCTAATATCTGTTTCAGGTCTCAACATGTGTTTCAGGATCTAACGTGTGTTTCTGGTTTTAAAGTCTGTTTCAGGTGTAATAATGTGTTTTTCTGTTTCCAACATGAGTTTCAGGTTCTGACATGGGTTTCAGGTTCTAATATCTGTTTCAGGTTTCAACTTGTGTTTCAAGATCTAACCTGTGCTTCAGGGTTTAACGTTTGTTTCAGGTTCCAACATGTGTTTCTGGTTCAAACGTGAGCTTCAGTTTCCATCATGTGTTTTAGGTTCTAATGTTTGTTTCAGGTTCTAACATCTGTTTCAGGTTCCAACACGTGTTTCTCGTTCCAACGTAGGTTTAAAGTTCCAACATGTTTCAGGTTATAACATCTGTTTCAGGTTCTAATATCTGTTTCAGGTTTCAAAATGTGTTTCAGGATCTAACTTGTGTTTCTGTTTTTAATGTCTGTTTCAGGTTCTGTCGTCCGTTTAAGGTTCAAACATGTGTTTCAGGTTCTAACATTTGTTTCAGGTTCCAACATGTATTTTAGTTTCTTGTGTTTGCTTCAGGTTCTAACGTCTTTCAGGTTCCAACATGTGTTTCAGGTTCCAACGTGTGTTTCAGGTTCCAACGTGTTTCAGGTTCTAACGTTTGTTTCAGGTTCTAATATCTGTTTCAGGTTCCAACATGTATTTCTGGTTCCAGCGTGTGTTTCAGTTTCCAATGTCTGTTTTAGGTTCTAATGTCTGTTTCAGGTTCTAACATGTGTTTCTGGTTCTAACGTGTGTTTCAGGTTCAAACTTTTGTTTCAGGTTCTAACGGCTGTTTCAGGTTCTATCATATGTTTCAGGTTCTAATGATTGTTTCATGTTCTAACATACGTTTCAGGTTCCAACATGTGTTTCAGGTTAGTTTCTAACATGTGTTTCAGGTTCTAACATCTGTTTCAGGTTCCAATATGTGTTTCAGGTTCTAACATTTGTTTCAGGTTCTAATATCTGTTTCAGGTTTCAACATATTTTTCAGGATCTCATTTGTGTTTCTGGTTTTAACGTCTGTTTCAGGTTGTAATATGTGTTTCTGTTTCCAACATGTGTTTCAGGTTCTGACATTTGTTTCAGGTTCTAATATCTGTTTCAGGTTTCAACTTGTGTTTCAGGATCCAACCTATGTTTCAGGGTCTAACTTTTTTCGGGTTCCAACATGTGTTTCTGCTTCCAACTTGAGCTTCAGTTTCCAACATTTGTTTCAGGTTCTAATGTTTTGTTTCAGGTTCTAACGTCTGTTTCAGGTTCCAACATGTGTTTCTGGTTCCAACGTGTGTTTAAGGTTCTAATGTATGTTTTAGTTTCTAACATGTGTTTCAGGTTCCAACGTGTGTTTTAGGATCCAATGTATGTTTCAGGTTCTGACTTCTGTTTAAGGTTCCAACATGTCTTTCAGGTTCTAATTTGTGTTTCAGGTTCCAACATGTGTTTCAGGTTCCAACATTTGTTTCAGGTTCTAATGTTTGTTTCAGGTTTCAACTTGTGTTTCAGGGTCTAACATTTGTTTCAGGTTCTAATGTCTGTTTCAGGTTCCAACATGTGTTTCAGGTTCTAATGTTTACTTCAGGTTCTAATGTCTTTCAGGTTCCAACATGTGTTTCTGGTTCCAACATGTGTTTCTGGTTCCAACATGTGTTTAAGATTCTAATGTCTGTATCAGGTTCCAACACGTGTTTCAGTTTCCAACGTGTGTTTCAGGTTCCAACATGTGTTTCAGGTTCTAACGTTTGTTTCAGGTTCTAGTATCTGTTTCGTGTTCCAACAAGTGTTTCTGTTTCCAGCGTGTGTTTCAGTATCCAATGTGTGTTTCAGGTTCTAATGTCTGTTTAAGGTTTCAACATGTGTTTCTGGTTCTAACGTGTGTTTCAGGTTCAAACTTTTGTTTCAGGTTCTAACGGTTGTTTCAGGGTTTAACGTTTGTTTCAGGTTCCAACATGTGTTTCTGGTTCTAACGTGAGCTTCAGTTTCCATCATGTGTTTTAGGTTCTAATGTTTGTTTCATGTTCTAACATCCGTTTCAGGTTCCAACATGTGTTTCAGGTTAGGTTCCAACATGTGTTTCAGGTTCTAACATCTGTTTAAAGTTCCAACATGTGTTTCAAGTTCTAATGTTTGTTTCAGGTTCCAACATGTTTTTCAGGTTCTAACATCTGTTTCAGGTTCCAACATGTTTTTCAGGATCCAACATGTGTTTCACGTTCTAACGTTTGCTTCTGGTTCCAACATGTGTTTCTGGTTCCAACTTGAGCTTCAGTTTCCAACATGTGTTTTAGGGTCTAATGTCTGTTTCAGGTTCTGTCTGTTTCAGGTTCCAACATGTGTTTCTGGTTCCAACGTGTGTTTAAGGTTCCAACGTGAGCTTCAGTTTCCAACGTATGTTTTAGGGTCTAATGTCTGTTTCAGGTTCTGTCTGTTTCAGGTTCCAACATGTGTTTCTGGTTCCAACGTGAGCTTCTGTTTCCAACATGTGCTTTAGGTTCTAATGTTTGTTTCAGGTTCTAATGTCTGTTTCAGGTTCCATTATGTGTTTCAGGTTCTAACATGTGTTTCTGGTTTTAATGTCTGTTTCAGATACTAACGTTTTTTTCAGGTTCTAATGTCTGTCTCAGGTCCTAACGTCTGTTTCACGTTCTAATGTGTGTTTCAGGTTCTATCGTCCGTTTCAGGTTCCAACATGTGTTTCAGGTTCTATTGTCTGTTTCAGGTTCCAACATGTGTTTCAGGTTCTAACATTTGTTTCAGGCTCCAAAATGTGTTTTAGGTTCTAATGTTTGCTTCAGGTTCTAACGTCTTTCAGGTTCCAACACGTGTTTCTGGTTCTAACATGTGTTTAAGGTTCTAATGTCTGCTTCAGGTTCCAACATGTGTTCCAGGTTCCAACGTGTGTTTCAGGTTCCAACATGTGTTTCAGGTTCTAATGTTTGTTTCAGGTTCTAATATCTGTTTCAGGTTCCAACATGTGTTTCTGGTTCCAGCGTGTGTTTCAGTTTCCTATGTGTGTTTTAGGTTCTAATATAGGGGAGAGATGGTGTAGAGGCAGGGCAGCCGGCTCAGGACCGGAAGGTCCTGGGATCGATCCCCGGTCACTGCATACCTCGTTGTGTCCCTGGGCAAGACACTTAACCCCGAGTTGCTCCTTGTAGGACTGGCTGGCACCTTGCATGGCAGCCTACCGCTACCGGTGTATGAATGTGTGTGTGAATCGGTGGATGGCTGGTACTGTGAAGCGCTTTGGGGCCCCTCATAGGGGACTGGAAAGTGCTATACTGTATAAGTACGCTCCATTTACCGTTAATGTCTGTTTCAGGTTCTAATGTCTGTTTAATGTTTCAACATAGGTTTCTGGTTCTAACGTGTGCTTCAGGTTTTAACGTGCGTTTCAGATTCTAATGTCTGTTTCAGGGTCTAGCGTGTTTCTGGTTCTAACGTGTGTTTCAGGTTCAAACTTTTGTTTCAGGTTCTGACGGCTGTTTCAGTTTCTAACATATGCTTCAAGTTCTAATGATTGTTTCATGTTCTAACATCCATTTCAGGTTCCAATATGTGTTTCAGGTTAGGTTCCAACATGTGTTTCAGGTTCTAACATCTGTTTCTGGTTCCAATATGTGTTTCAGGTTCTAACAGTTGTTTCAGGTTCTAATATCTGTTTCAGGTCTCAACATGTGTTTCAGGATCTAACGTGTGTTTCTGGTTTTAAAGTCTGTTTCAGGTGTAATAATGTGTTTTTCTGTTTCCAACATGAGTTTCAGGTTCTGACATGGGTTTCAGGTTCTAATATCTGTTTCAGGTTTCAACTTGTGTTTCAAGATCTAACCTGTGCTTCAGGGTTTAACGTTTGTTTCAGGTTCCAACATGTGTTTCTGGTTCAAACGTGAGCTTCAGTTTCCATCATGTGTTTTAGGTTCTAATGTTTGTTTCAGGTTCTAACATCTGTTTCAGGTTCCAACACGTGTTTCTCGTTCCAACGTAGGTTTAAAGTTCCAACATGTTTCAGGTTATAACATCTGTTTCAGGTTCTAATATCTGTTTCAGGTTTCAAAATGTGTTTCAGGATCTAACTTGTGTTTCTGGTTTTAATGTCTGTTTCAGGTTCTATCGTCCGTTTCAGGTTCCAACATTTGTTTCAGGTTCTAATGTCTGTTTAAGGTTCAAACATGTGTTTCAGGTTCTAACATTTGTTTCAGGTTCCAACATGTATTTTAGGTTCTAGTGTTTGCTTCAGGTTCTAACGTCTTTCAGGTTCCAACATGTGTTTCAGGTTCCAACGTGTGTTTCATGTTCTAACATGTGTTTCAGGTTCTAACGTTTGTTTCAGGTTCTAATATCTGTTTCAGGTTCCAACATGTGTTTCTGGTTCCAGCGTGTGTTTCAGTTTCTAACATCTGTTTCAGTTTCCAACATGTGTTTCAGGTTCTAACAAGTGTGTCAGGTTCTAATGTGTGTTTCATGTTTCAACATGTGCTTCTGGGTCTAATGTGGCTTTCAGGGTCTAACCAATGATTCAGGTTCTAACGTTTGTTTCATTTTCTAACAAGTGTTTCAAGTTCTAACGTGTTTTAAGTTCTAATGTGTGTTTCAGGTTCCATTGTGTGTTTCAGGTTCCAATGTTTGTTTCAGGTTCTAACAGTGTTTCAGATTCTAATGTCTGTTTCAGGTTTCAGCATGTGCTTCAGATTCCAATGTGTGTTTTAGTGTCCAACATGTGTTTCAGGTTACAACGTGTGTTTCAGTTTCAAACGTGTGTTTTAGGTTCCAACGTATGTTTTAGCTTTGAACATGTTTTTCAGGTTCCAATGTGTGTTTCAGGTTCTAACGTGTGTTTTACGTTCCAGCGTATGTTTTAGGTTCTAACAAGTGTTTTTCAGGTTCCATTGTGTGTTTTAGGTTCCAACGTATGTTTTAGGTTTGAACGTTTTTTTCAGGTTCCAACTTGTAGTTCAGGTTCTAACGTGTGTTTTAGGTTCCAGCACGTTTTAGGTTCTGACAAGTGTTTTTCAGGTTCCAATGTGTGTTTCAGGTTCCAACATGTGTTTCAGGTTTTAACGTGTGTTTTAGGTTCTAACAAGTGTTTTTCCACGTTCCAACGTGTGTTTTAGTGTCCAACATGTGTTTCAGGTTACAACGTGTGTTTCAGTTTCTAACATGTGTTGTAGGTTCCAATGTATGTTTTAGGTTCCAATGTATGTTTTAGGTTCCAACCTGTGTTTCAGCTTCTAATGTGTGTTTCAGATTTCAACATGTGCTTCTGGTTCTAACATGTGTTACAGGTTCTAACAAATGTTTCAGGTTCCAATGTATGTTTTAGATTCCAACGTGTATTTCTGGTTCCAACATGTGTTTCATGTTTTAACGTGTGTTTCAGGTTGTTACAAGTGTTTGAGGTTCTAATGTGTGTTTTAGGTTCCAACGTGTGTTTAATGTACCAACATGTGTTTAAGGTTCTAACATGTGATTCAAGTTGAGTGATTTCCCGAGGACAGTCAACCTGTGAACACTGAATGACTGTTTTAGTTGTGAACCCGAGCCTTCGGGCTGTCTCCTGGAGGTACTAGCAGGAATGTGATTTAATAAGCAGCTGCTGACTCTTTGAGGGCTCACGGTAAGATAAAACCCAATCCCTGCCATCGCTGCAGAGCACCAGCCCGCCTCCTGGGACTCCAGAGACCTGCACCTGTAACCGGACCCTGCTGCACACCCAGAGCAGAAGCAGAACTCCACCGCTCCCTCGTCTGACGAGGACAGGGACAGATCAGGTTTTATTAAAACTATGTTTGAGCATGCACGCTCTAACACAGTGTGCATGTACAGAAGTGGACCAGCTGAGACTTTCACTGCTCAATGAAGTGTAAAGACGAACAAGCATTGTGTGACTCTCAGCTACTACCACACCTACTGTTATGTCTGTATTAGCAGAGGGTTAGCTAATTTGTGTTTTCTAATCTCAGCAGGCATTGGCAGCCATCTTGAATCCGTTGCCGACAGTTAACACACAGACACACACATGAAAAACCTTTTGATGAAACAAAATGCAGGACAAGATGGTCAGTGGCGATTTTAGCCTCGTTTTGGGGGTGCTCAAGCACCCCTAAATTTTAACTCAGCACCCCGTATGCTGTTTTTCATAAACTTTACTCTCATTGATGTTATTGTTAAGCATTTTGATAAGTTTCTGTTTTAAATGTGCTCTATAAATAAAGATGACTTGACCTGACCCCTGAAAAAGAAAGAAACCATTTTTAGGATGTTGTAAGGAAGCTCAGTTCTCAAACCTTCAGTTCACCAAAATATTGAATAGATTTGGAAAAAATATGGAATAAATGAAGACAATCTTAAATGGCAGCAAAATCTGAATTTCTTTTTATGAGTTAGATTCTCAACGCCACCTGTCAATCAATCCAGTAGGCTCATTAGCAACTGACCAATCAGCTATCTTAATTTGTCCAACAAGTAAACGCCCCTTACCTGCAGGAGCTCCACCCCCTTTTTCTCCAACAATATTGTCAGGGTTTTGCTTTACGGACACGTTGCAGTCTGAGGGATTTCA
Organism: Hypsolebias antenori; assembly: GCA_031762315.1. NCBI lineage: Eukaryota > Metazoa > Chordata > Actinopteri > Cyprinodontiformes > Rivulidae > Hypsolebias > Hypsolebias antenori. The sequence goes on from JARVGS010062244.1 coordinate 11,753, forward strand.
TCAAAAATCATCAGAAGAAAACAATTAAACGTTGTGAGTGGGGAACATGTAGTTCAGTCAGTGTTACCCTGAGTGTTTAGAGGGTGGAATACAGTTTATTCCATTTCTAAAACCTAAACTGAGTCTAGAGAAATGTAAAAGATGATAAAGCCATGCAGCCGACCTCACGAGCAGCTGAATACAACAGTTACAAACAGGAAGTACCACATGTTCATCTGTAAGAAGGTAACTGCAGGTAAGTCCTCAATGTTCTGTCACAATTACATTGTATGCTTAAAGGTTGAATTAAAAGTTAATGCTTGAAGCTAGTCGTGCTTTGTTTTGTGTGTTTTAATGTAGAAATATGTTGCAACTTCTGGTTGCATAAGTTTAGTCTTTGATTGTTATGATCAGTTAACACTAAACCGATTTTGTACAAAGCGTTTATTTGGTCGAGTAATGTAAAGCAGAGCGCTACATCTGTAGCATCTTAGCATACCATACCATTTTATTTATACAGTACTTAAAACAGCGACAAGGCCAACCAAAGTGTTGCACAAACAAACAAAAAACAGGCAACACATAGGCAACATACACAATGAAGTACAAAAAATAGACATAAAAACGTTGCAGATAATAAATATAACAACCAAACACAGATCATCAGGTGTTGAAAGCAGCAGAATAGTAGTGAGTCTTTAAACGGGATTTGAAAACCGAGAGAGAGGGGGCCTGTCTGACGAGCAGAGGTAACTCATTCCAAAGTCTTGGTCCTGCTACAGAGAAGGCCCTGTCACCTCTGCGTTTAAGACGAGTTCCTGGAACTGTTAGAAGTAACTGGTCCGCTGACCTCAGAGCACGTGGTGGGACATACAGGTGTAGCAAATCAGAGAGGGGGGCAAGACTGTTCAGCGATTTGTAGACATACAGGAGAATTTTGAACTGGATTCGAAGGTGAACTGGTAGCCAGTGCAGGGAGGCCAAGACAGGCGTAATGTGCTCTCTTTCTCCTGTACTGGTTAAAAATCGGGCTGCTGCGTTCTGGACCAGTTGTAGTCGTGCAGTGGTGGTCTGACTGATACCAACAAAAGAGTTACTTCAGACAAATGAAATGTGCATTGTAGCAACAGAAAATGTGCTCAGAACAACTGACAGCAGGAGCTAAACGTGCATCCAACAGGTTCCGGTAGGTGCATGAGCCTAAAACATTATTTTAATTGAAATGAGATGCAGAGCAGATGTTTCTTTCAGGCTTGTCCTCCTTCTCAACCTTCACCCAGTAACACACACCCACATACAATAGTCTTACCCTGATCTGTCATCTGTTACCACATCCCCCTTTCTTGGTTTAGATTTGACCTTAAGGGAAAATTAGGAAGCAGCCTTAAAAATTATGAAACATTTACGAAACAATTATGAAACATTTTTATAAAGAGCATAACTCAAGCACTGTCAGCAATTGTGAAACCTTTTGTAACTAAACTTGTTGCTCAACAATATTTTAATGCACATTTAAACCAGTAAGTCCTGACACATGCTCAGTAATGCAGGTAGATACTTCTAATAGGGTTGAGTCAGGTCCTCTGGACGGATTCTTCTTTGTTGAAATGTTTCATTTTTATTTAAAAGACTTCTTCAGTCTGAGGAGCTGCGACAAACTCAGTTGCTCACATGATCAAGGAGGACCATCAGCCTAACGATGGACTGTTAGCACCTGATGGTTGTTTGCTATTCACAGAGGGCTGAGTGATACTAGCAATAACAGCATTGTAAGAGGGGGA
>JARVGS010062277.1:0-22776 GCA_031762315.1 Hypsolebias antenori
GCTGCGCCGCACACCCGTTCTTAAGTCCGAGTTGCTGTAAGTCGAGGGCGCCTTAAGTCGAGGACTACCTGTACATGGATAAATAACGCTTATAACTATAAATCATGAAATACAAACCCATGACGGTCAAGACATACTAAAAGCAGTAACAGTGAGTTTATGCTTAGATTTTCTACATAAAAATGAGTCTCTTCCCCAAATAACACATTAACTCATAAAGGGTTGTTTTTCTTCTTTGTCATCAAATCCCAAAATATATTGCCTTACATCCTAGCTGATTTTGTGCTACTTTTCTTTTTAATTACCATTTTATTTTCACTTGTTTAAAATAATAATTTAAAAAAAATGGTACACATCCTTTATAATTGTCTATTGTTGTCTGCTGTTGTCATCACTCTGTTAAATTTCAGGTCTGTCTTGTAAATGAGTCCCCAAGGCTCAATGGGACTAACCTGTATATACTTTGTATAAAGGTTGAATGAATATAAATTTCTTCCCCACAACCACATATTTTTTCACAGCATGTCAAACCTGTCCATAATTACTAACTGAATAAAATCAAACGTTCCGATTATCAGTTTAACCCTTTCAAGCCAAGAGCTACCACATTTTCAGAGTCCATCCTGTTAGCACCTGTGTGAATTTTAGCAGCTCATTAAGTTTTGACCCTCTTTCAGTTCACTTCATCACACGGACTTGATTTACTTAATGTAAGCAGCAGAGATCCACCTTTCTGACACACTGATCCCATGTTGGATCTCTGTCCTCTAGGTGTCTGGACTCACAGTCTAATCAGATTAGGAGTGTCCATGATACTGATTTAATTATAATTGCATCATTAGTTTGCAGCATTAGAAGTCTCCAGCTGTATTTCTGTGAAGACAGCAAATCCAGTCGTGTCATTCTGTTATGGTGTCATCTAAAAGGCCATGTAAGCAGCAGTGTCCAGGGATTCATCAATTCTTTATTTAATTACAGCAGGTATAACACAGCAGGAAGAAGCGTATAAGAAAAGAGTTTTGCTTCCCAGATTAGTAATATGTCTTTGAGAGTAATTGTGCTTTAATTCCCTTGACGTCTAATTTGATAATGCCTCCAGATTAAACGATGTGTTTTGGTGAACATGATTCCAGCTCCATTGTTTTGACAAAGAACAATGCATGGCTATTTCTTGTTTTTAGCACATAATCAGTAATGTGAAATTAGTTTAATCAATGTTAGTGAAATAAATCCTCCCTGTGCGAGACCAGTGGGCTCCCCGAGCAATAATAAGGTTAGAAACACAGCAAATACCCCTTGACTGTTAACGGTTAACTCCTTACTGATGCACATGGGAAAATGCATCCTCTGTTTTGCAGAAGTTCAAAAGTTGAGAACAGCTGTACGTTTCACAATCATTTCTGCATTATTTTCATTCCACTACCCTGAATGCTTTCATCTTACCCTGAATATGACGAATGCTTGTTATATTTTTAAGCGGCCATTGTGTATGTGTGTGTGTGTGTTTCCTGTCATTGCTGAAAACAGTGGGAGTTATCTGAGTTGAGTATTGTCTAATCTGGCGTAGGCTGCTTTCCATCTGTCAGGAACAGCAAAGTATCAGAGAGAAATCTCAGACCTCTCGCCTCTTCCATCCAGGAGTAATTTGCTTGATTCAAAAACATCTTAGTACTAATTGTTTGCTGGCTTGTACATTTACTCTCAGCATCCTGGCGTGGAAGACGCAACAAGAACATGATTGGTAATAAAAAGGTTTATGCTTTGTTCATTTGAATGGGGCCTAGAACAATAATTGGCATTAGAGCAATGCGAGCACATCCCGCAGATGTGCCAGAGTTATGTATGCCAGTTTTCATCTGCAGTCATGGCAGGTTGATGGTCACAATAGAAAATTGCGGCAACTACAATAAAGTTTTAAATAATAATAATAATAAAAAATGGATAAAATGTTTTTTTTTTGTTATACAGATAGTGCTTTGTATCATAATGGAGGCTATTAATCTTCATAGATCTCATAAAATCACTTTGACTAACACAATCCCTTTGGAAAATGTAGAAAATGTTGAAACATGATTTATTTTGAAATTGACAGTGAACAGGGACTGTGTTTGTCCGCGGACGCAAACAGATCAAGCTGTTAGGGCTGTACAGGTAATATTGATGATGAGTATTTATTGTATACATTGTTCCTAGAGTTACATTTTGTTTTAAGGTTTTGATGAGGAAGAAGATATAGTCTATGGTTGAGCAGCGATTCCAGGATAGGTGAGTGCAGGAGGCAGGTGAGTGTGGAGGGCCAGTGCTGAGAGTGACAACGCTGACTCCTTTATTTGTCAAGATGGATTTCAAGAAATGAAATTTACCCAAGAACAGTTTTTCACTGGGTAGAGGTGTCGCCGTGACAACATAATTGGTGAATCAGCGAGAAATTGCCCAGAAATGAAAACCCAGAAGCAACACAAGGAGATCTGCAGATAAATACAGTGAGGGTTATTCCAGTAATTCCATTCAGTCATACCCAGAATTAGATACAAACAACAACATTCACTGTGACATACCAAGAAACAAATGAAGAATATTGTCTCAGCTTTGCCTTAAATGATCTGCTGGTAATCATCACAACACAAATCAGCTGGGCAGGAGCTGTCAATGAAGACAGCCCACCCAACCAACACAGACTGTCCCCAGCTCACCATCAAAACAAAAGAATTAAAACACAACAGAATTCTTATAAGTCTAGGAATTATTTATTTTCCCAGGCAAATCCCATTGAGATCACAGATTTTAGTTCAATTCAGTCAATTCAAGTCACAACAGAAGTTATCTGAAGTCACTAATGTAACACTATTTATCTGAGGAGCAGACTGCTTTGAGTTTGACTCCATCGCATACCTCTCATCTTGAGCAAGCATGAAGGCAACAGTGAAAAAGAAAGACTCCCTCTTGAGGAAGAAACCTTTAGAAGAACCAGGCTCAGGACAAGCATCTGCTTTGACTGGCTAGGTTTGAGAGGAACAGGGAGGAGGAACAGATACACAATGGCAGGTTGAGAATCACATTGTTAAAATAGAAATACTTTGTAGTATCACATGAAAAGTATTCAATTTCAACAATTCATTTTACTTTGCATGATAGACCTGGGCCTGAAGGCAGCATAACATGCATGTTTTCCATCCATCCATCCATTTTCTTCCACTTATCTGGCTTCAGGTCGCGGGGGTAGAAGCCTATAGGGAGGCCCAGACTTCCCTCTCTCCAGCCACTTGGGCCAGTTCCTCCAGGGAATCCCGAAGCATTCCCAGGCCAGCCGAGAAACATGGTCCCAGTGTGTCCTGGGTGTTCCTCTGGGTCTCCTACCGGTGGGACATGTCCAGAACACCTCACCAGGGAGGTGTCCAGGAGGCATCTTAACCACATGCCTCAGCCACCTCAACTGGCTGGAGAAGCTTCTCACACTATCTCTAAGGGAGATCCCAGACACCCTACAAGAAAACAATTCAGCTGCATGTATCCGAGATCTCGTTCTTTTGGTCACAACCCAAAACTCATAACCATAGATGAGGGTAGGAAGGTAGATCGATTGGTAAATTCAAAGCTTCGCCTTTGGACTCAGCTCTCTCTTCACCACGACAGACCGGTACAGTGCCAGCTTCACTGCAGACACTGCACCTATTCGCCTATCAATCTCTCACTCCATTTTTCCCTCATTCATGAACAAAACCCTAGTATACTTTAACTCCTCCACTTGGGGCAGGACCTCCTCCCTGACCCGGATAGGGCACTCTACCCTTTTCTGGGTGTGCACGTTTTATTTTATTTTATTTTATGGACCGTAGTAGGAAACATGAGCACCTGGCAAAAACCTACACAAACATAAGGAAAACATACAAACTGCATGCAAAAAGACCACAGCACCAAACCAGGGATTGAACACAAGACCTTTTTTGCTGCGAGGCAACAGTTCTAACCACTGAGCCATTGTGATACCAAAGATAAGTCTTATGAGATAAAACTTAATCTCACTGCCTATTATTTTCACATTCAGCCTTTGTGTATGTTTTGTTAATTGTAAGTCCAAATTTATGAAGCTGTTATTATTTAAAAAAAAAACAACAAAAAAAAACGAACCGTTTGTAAAAAAAAATATTTTATTATGTGGTCAGTCTCAACAACTGGCTTAAGATCATTCATTTGTATTGATTGTATTACACTGAATCTGAATCAGTTGAATCAAGGCTTGTGTTGAATCGCATCATCTCATGATTAGAAGCTGAATCATATCATATAGTGCTGCTGGTCATGTTTCTTGACGTCATTAAATCTTTGACAATGTATGGAAACATGTATGGTGTTAGCCAAAGACCACAGATGTTTTGTTATGCTGTTTTTTTGTCATATGCAGGTTAACGCAAGGTCAACAATGCAATGAAATGTTCAAGATGAGAAAAACTGATTTGTCTAGCTATAAACAAACAAACCAAACCAAAAAAAAGAAACACAAAAGCATGCAATAAGGTTACCAAATAAAATACCAAAAAGCGAAAGAAAATTTACATTTACAAGCCACCCCCCCCCCCCCCGCCACCCGCAAAAAATAAAATAAACAACAACATGGTAGAATATAACAGTGCAAGTAGGATGAATTTGTATAAATAAGTACTGTATTTAAAGAAAGTAATATAAGCTTACATGCACATGATATATATTGCACATATACAATAAGATAATTGCACAGATGAGATGCACAATTTTATTCAGCATTCATTAAAAGTGTGAGATTAGGTGCTGTTAAATGTCCTTTAGTGTTTTTCTTGTGTCATTCTAAAAAAAGGGCAAACTCAATCTGATGTTGCTTTTCATTTTTATCTACATTTTTTTGTCATGTAAACGTTTGTAATGAGCTCAGACAAAGCAGTCTGTATAATGCTTTAAAGTACACTGTTTGAAAGGCTGTTATGTAATTCAGGCAATGTACATTTCTTCTAGTTCCATTTCACAAATGAATAACAAAAAAAAAGTTAGTGTTTAAAATACCTTTTTTTTAATCAATTTTTTTCAACCTTTATTTAAACAGATTAATCCCATTGAGCCTTGGGGACTCATTTACAAGAGAGACCTGATTTTAAGAGAGTGATGACAACTCGTAACAACGAAAACAATTGACAGGAGCAAAAGAGGCATACAAATTTAAATTTCTCATTCTTTTATTATTGTTTTAAACAAATCAAAACAAAATAGCAACCAAAAGGATAGTCAAAAGAAAAAAGTAGTGAAACAAACAAACAAACAAAAAAAAAAAAAAAAAAAAAAAACAGCTAGATTATAAGGTGGTGTAGAAAATTAAAAACAAGAACATGTCTGTGTTGGTTCTTGCCAGGAACTTAGTTGTTTGAAGCCACTCAGAAAGGTCAAGGTTGAGAGCTTCAGGTCTTTTTGCAAGATATTCCAGGAAACAGGAGTGGAGTAGAAGAATATCCTTTTTATAGTTCAGTCCTTCTAAGGGGACACTGCATGTAATAATGTCCTGAGAGCACACGCTGTAGCTGCACTCATGCAGAGACATGAAGGAGGAGATGTCTGAAGGCAGCAGACCAAGAAGTGATTTAAAGATAAAAATGTAAAATTTGATCACTAACTTTTACTGTCATGTATTCATTTATTTTTACAAAAAGGAAAACATCACCCTTTATTTTAATTATTGGGTGTTGAGTAAAACACTTTCTGATACAATGCTCCAATCCTGGCAACCCAAATGAAATGTTTACAAAACTATGGGGTTTCTGGGTTTTGTTCTGTTTCCTTGTGTTTCATTCAGACCTCAGTGTTGCGCCTCCCTGTGTGCAGCTCGTCTCACCCGTGTCACCACAGGTGTTTCTCATTCGTCCTCATCATTGTCTGTATATATTCAGCTTCCTTGTGTCTTGTCATTTGTGTCTGGGTTGTCCTTTCTATGGCAGTTGTGATTCGTCTCCCTCCGTGTTCTCCTTAAAGTAAGTTAGCTGCCCCGTCAGCATCTTGTTTTGTTTCTTTAAAATAAACACAAGTACTTATTTTAACCTGGAGTCTCCCATGGCCCTTCTGCATGTGGGTTCAAAATATTTAAGCCAGGTCATGATAAAAAAAATATGTCATATGTCCAATAACTGAGCACAACTTGATTATTATTATAGTTTGTTCTTATACAGCTAACAGAGGAGACAAAAAATTAGCCACATATGATGGGTGTCAAATTCTGATTATAACATCCTGACCTGTACTTTACTGTATTTCTAATATTTCAGTGAGTTATTGTAATTGAGTAAAATGAAGTATGAAAACTTAAAATGTGCCCAAAGCAGTTAGCTTTTTATACTGATTATGTTGGTGTTTAACACTCCAAGTGAGATTTTGCAACCGTGGTTTATTTTTGTCCCCCTTACATAACACGGAGTCTAGCTGTTCTTGGAGTGCTCACTGCTTGTCACCACTGAGAAGAACAAAAAATAGTTTTGCTCTTCTCTAAAAGAACGAACCGACCAAGAGACAGGTCACACATTCTTAGCACTAAATTATATAGCTACAGCAAAACACAGGAAATCCCCGCCCCCCATCCACCCCTTTCCCCAATGTCTCTGTGACATTAAAAGTTCAGAGATGGATTTTGAGAAATCCGAGCAGAAAATAAAATCATTGTTCAAGCAGTGTCTTCAGATACAATGAAGGATGCAATTATTAAGTCCCAGTAGTCCTTCCTTCGAATTTTATCCTCAAATGGTGCCCCAATTGAGTTAGTCAATTCCTACGAATATTTGGGTATCTTGGTCAATTTGCATCTCTCTTAAGCTCCATGTGGAAAACTTAGTAAAGAAACAGAAAGTTAAACTGGGTTTCTTTTTGAGAAATGGATCCTGTCTAACTGAATGCTAGGAAATGCCTTGTAACAGTGACTTCCCTTCCCTTCATTGATTACTTTCATTCATTCAATTCATTCAACCTTTATTTATACGGTGACATTATCTACATGAACGCTCCTACAAGCACCCTGCAGATGTTGGATGTTGCCTATCATGCTGCGCTAAGATTCATAACTGGCTGTAACTACTGTACCCACCATTGCACCATGTATTAACTGGTCATCATTAACTTCACACAGACTCTCCCACTGGTACGTTTTCATCTTTAAATAACTTCTTGGTCTGCTGCCTTCATACATCTCCTCCTACATTTCTCTGCGTGAGTGCAGCTACAGTGTGTGATCTCAGGACATGATTATCTGCAGTGTTCCCTCAGTGAGGACTGAACTAGGCAAAAGGGCCTTCTCCTACTCCGCTCCTGTTTCCTGGAATATCTTGCAAATGTTCTGAAGCTCTCGACCCTGACCTCTCTAAGTGGCTTCAAACATCTGTTAAGTTCATGGCAAAAACCAATGCAGATATGTTCCAGTTTTTAGTTTTCTACACCGTCTTATGATCTAGCTGGGTTTTTTTTTTTGTTGCTACTTTTAGCTTCATTTATCCTTTTAATTACCATTTTATTTTCACTTGTTTAAAAAACCAAATGGATAATTTTGTATGCATTCTTTATGATTGTACAGTATATTATTGTCATTGTTGTCATCACTCTTTGTTAAATTCAGGTCTCGCTTGTAAATGAGTTCCCGAGGCTCAATGGGATTAATCTGTATAACTAAAAGTTGAATGAATACATGGACAAAAATGTTTGTTGGTCTTTAGTTGGAAGCTGGTAAAGGATGTACAACATTCAATCTGACTGATGTTCACATTTGTGCTCTCCCATTCATGAGCATTTTAAATACTCTTTTAGTTTATTATTTAAGTTGAACGTTGAGCTAACTTTTAGCTTGCTAACATGTGTATCATGTATTTTTATATAAGTGAAAATGAATTAAAAGCTGAGACTTTTATGCTATTGTTTGTAGGGTTAAACTGAATATCACTTAAAAATCAACTTGACGATGGCAGTAGAAGAAAACTTGGTACGGTTGGGTAAGTTTTTCTTCCAAGGAGACACTGGTGTATATTACAAGGCTTTATGACTATCCTTTCCAAGGCTGCTGAGATAATTGACTCAAAACAAACAAACAAACAAACAAACAAAAAATCCTAATCATGATTCTTAAAGACAAGGTAACATAGAAACAGTTTCATCTTCACCCACCCAAAGGTTTTAAAGTGGACACATGACCCTACTTAAGAAATGTGTCATGAAGCACAGCCCAAGTTTATCCATGAGAAGCCAATGATGATTCCTGAAACAAAAATCCTTGAAGGGGTTTGCATCTGTTTTATTGACTTGGAAAAGAGGCTTTTCATTGGTTCAGAATGGGATTTCCTATGAAGTGTTAGTGAGGTCTGCTTAAACGGCTCAGTTGGAACAAGAGTCCAGTGGAGCCATGTGTTCTCTGTCTGTTTACAGTGCTTTTATTAGGCATCCTGTGGCATAGGCAGCCTTTTGAAAGGCCGTCTTTATATGAGCTTTCCTGTTTATGCTTAGGGGTGGGAGGTCAGCACTTGCAGCCTTGTGATGAATATGGTCGATCTGTCTGCATAGGAGAACTTTGTCTGTGAGCCTATGAGAGAGAGTTTGTGTCTGAGCCAGTTGATGTGAGGGATGTGAGGGACTTAAATAATGTGGGAGCCTGGCTGCACAGAAAACTGACCAGAGCTTCTAAGCTGGATCTTTAATGTGAGAGATTTCATTGTGCATTGACAGTAGCAGCAAAAGCACAAACACAGCATGTGGATATATCAATCACGATCCCAAATATAGATATACGCATAAGTGAAGCATAGAAACTTCCCCTGCAGTTACAGTTAGGAATGTTTCTGATGTGACTTGAGGTATTTGAAAACTCACCCTAGCACCCCTCTTGCCTGGCAGACCTGGTTTCCCTGGAGGTCCTGGAAGTCCCTGGGAAAAGATTGTTAAGTCAGTGCTATATACTGATACATAACACAAATAATTTCTCCCAACAATATAGTTATTTTTGACAGTCATATCAGTCAAAACCATCAATTTATGTTGTGCTTACACAGTAACAATGCTTCCATTAAACACTGAAAGCTCTGTTTAATAATAAAAATAGAAATAACAGGATATTTCCTGTGCCACTCAATGCCCCTGTAGGCCTTTTGATGGCCTGTGCTCATTCATTTTCCTTTTAATCAAAAAAGAAAAAGAGAAGTGAGGAAAAACAGCGTTTATGGTTATTTTAGATGATAAAAGCACGCCATAGATCTGGACTTTAAGTTAAACTTGAGTGTAAACATTTATATTGCATTCTTAAAATGCTGTGTCCCTTGTAAAAATCAACAATTTGTCTTTACTATCTTGTTAAATTAAGTTTGACGTTTGAAGTGAGGATAAAACAGACGTGACATTCTAATTAAAAAAAAAAAACTGCAGCAGCCACCATAAAGCACCGTTACTGATGTTACAGAGTTGTTCACTTTCTTCAGTCCCTTCATCTCAATTTTCACAAGGCTGTGAACTTTAGAAGACAAAGAAAGCAGAAGTTCATTCTCGAATCAACACCAACCAGCGAGACTTATAAAAGACTAAAATCTGTTGTATTCATTGGAAATTCCTGTTTACACTGTCTGCAATCTGTTTCAAACTCTCCCTTTCAAGATGACTTCCAAGGTTAAGACCACCCCTATTGTTGCAGGTGGCATCCTCCAAGGGGGGTTACAGACCTGTCAACACACACTCATCTTCACACGTCCACTTCCTGCTTTAATCAGCACACGTGCATTGCTTCTACCACAGTTTGCGCAAAAGCCTTTAAAAATAACCACATTTTATTATGATAGCAAACACTTTTACTGGTTGTGCCCTAAATGTACTCTTAATTTTAAATGCTGTCATCAACGCTGTAGACCTGGGAAATCATAACCATCTTGAAAGTCAAAAAAATGATTTGGGTTACTAATAACACCAACTTAAAACAAGGTTATTGCCATAAATAAGGTGCAAAGAATAAATTTGTCATTGTTACTTGTAAAATAAAAGTGGCATATTTAGGCAGCATACTACTGTTGCAAAATAAGATCAAAATTCTACATAAAATGAAAAATGACACTGCATATGGAGTGATTGCCAGTTCAGAGGTAAGTCCATCCCTTCATCATGCCCTAAGCTATTGCTTATCAAACCCTAATTTCTCATGCCGACTTAATTTGTTTTTGCCTTTTTTTGCCTTGTATGTTCACCCTCATCTTGTGATAAGTACAGTGGTAAATAAACTTGTAATATACGTTGAATTCTTCAGTAGAAAAACACAGCAACGTAAAGGTTCAACAGATTATCAATTGCATATTGTAGTTGCTGCTCTCCTTTTACTATCAACCAAGCCAAGGTCTGGTTGCTCAGGCCACATTTACATGCGGAGAACTGTGTGAACCTTAAAGGCCCGTGCATGCGTGGATTTTCTCCAGGTACTCCGGTTTTCTCCTACAGACCAAAAACATGCATGCTAGGCTGATTGGTAACTCTAAATTGTCTCTAGGTGTGAGTGAGAGAGTGAATGGTTGTTTGCATCGTTTGTCTCTGTGTGTCCCTGGGATGGACTGGAGACCTGTCCAGAGTGTCCCCCGCCTCTCGCACAGTGATAGCTGAATATGGGCACCAGTGACCCCTGCGACCCAAACAGGAAGAAGCAGGTGAATATAATGGATGGATAGTTTTACAGTTAACATGCACAACTTGTGCAATTTCAATCTCATATTTGTAAAAGTTATTTTTTCCTCTTTTGGTTCTTTTTGGTTGAGAAGCTGCTGCAATTTAGCCATAATTAAGTTTATTTGCAAATGGTCATCAACTGAGAGGGACTATGTGTTGAGTGAAAAACGGTCCTCTTGAAGGAAGGAATCAGTGTTCCAGTTTGAAGTACCACACTAAAGGCTTGGCTTGTCCTTGAGCTCGTATTGGGAAATGGCAGCCTGAATGTTTACCGACTGCCATGACCCTCAACCTTGCTTTGAAAAGGGGTCATATGACCTTGACTAGCACTTTCTGGTCAAGAGACAATAAAGCATAGGTGCTGACAGGTCAGAACCAACTACTTTGTAGGTGGAAAGAAATACTTTAAAGTAATACATAAAAGAAACACCTTGCAGAAAGAAGGATAACATGGTTAACATATGCATTTTTGGTGTGTTTTTAATCCAATAGTATTTAATTCAGATTCTGTAAGTCACTGCTGGTGACACAGTAAGTAAAAACAATCAACACAGATGGACTTAAAGTTTAGGTAAAAGTTCCTTTAACTACATTATTAATGTTAACCAATCTACTATTAGCACAGACAGATTATGCCATGATGGCTTTTCTGGTTGATTTGCCTCTTTTGTAGCATTTACACATCAAAACTTTGCATCCAACATAAGCAGATGTTCTTACCAGTTGGCCTGCTTCTCCTTTCTGTCCCTTAGATCCTGCCAAAATCGAGAACTGCGTTGGTGGCACCTCCCAGCTTAGGAAGCCATCCGTGGCGGGTGGTGTTACTGTTTTGTAAGAAGGCTTGGAAGGTCGTGGAGTAACTGAAGCTTTGGTAAATTTGGTCTCCTTTGTTGGCTTGATAATCTTTTTCAAGGCTGGCTTTGAGGTTTTAGCTTTTGTAGATTTTGAAGTTGTTGATTTTGACAGGTTAACTTTGGATAATGTTGGTTTTGGTGTGGTAATTTTGACAGAGTTTGATTTGGATTTGGGTGGAGTGGCTTTGGATGAAGAAACTTTAGGGTTTGGGGGTGTTTTCTTGGTTGGAGTGAGTTGTGGTTTGTTTGAGACTGTTGCTTGGTCAAGTAAAATAGAGCCATGTTTGGTCATGGGGGGCTTTGTAGTGATAGTGGCTGGAGTAGTAGGTTTCTTCTTGTCTTTTTCTGCAATTGACTTTTTTGGGGGGTTGGTGTTTTTTTGTGGAGTGGGTTTTGATGTTGTGGGTTTGGAGGTTTTCCGACTCGAAGTTTTTGGACTTGGAGTAGTTGGTTTTGTGCCTGCTGCTGCTGATGCTGTTGTCCTGAGTGGTACTGTTACAGTTGCAGTCCTGGTCTTAGGAGATGGGGCAACCAGACCAAACTGGGATGTAACTGGCATCATAGTAACCAGCGGGGGAGTGGAAGTAGTCCTCTGACTTGGCTTCGTTGTTTTGGAAGAGGTCACACGTCTGACAGCTGAGGCAGCAGCAGCAACACTCTTGGCAAGGCTCAATTTTGTTGACTTTTTGGCCGTTTCTTGGACACCTCGCTTAGGTGTAGCTGCAGTAGCTGAACTGTTTGTTGCTCTTGGCAGGATAGGCAGTAAAGGAGAAAGGTTAGGCCTGTAAGTGTCAGCTTCCCTGCACTGTTTCTTAATGTACTTGCAGTAGTTGTGAGCTGCCTGTGCAGAAGGGACCAGGTCAAACTGGCAAATAGCTCCTTCAAAGTATGCTGATGCATGCTGCTGGCTTGTCCTCCCCAGCAAGAAAGAGCCTTGGAGCTCTGGAGCCAGTCCCTCCTCATTACTCCACCCAAAGTTTGCCTGAATACTCTGCTCTCCGCAGGAGGCATATAGAGTCACTCTTTGCCCATTAATCCCCACTGCCAGCTGGTGCCACTGGCCATCATGGGGTTCATAGGGCAATGCCACTGAGGTGTTTGGTCCTGTGTGTAGGACAAGACTGCCCGGTACAAGCTGCAGACCAAGAAGGAGCTTCTTGCTGTTTGAAAGCAGGGAGAAGAGGAAAGCACTGTTTACACGATGTGAACGTACACTCAGGACCAGTGCCAGCTTGGGCCAGATGGCCACTGGAAGAATTGAGTCCAATGGTGACTCAATGTGTGCCTGTTGGGTGAGGATAATCCCCGATCTGAATGGAATGACCCCTGTTGGTACAGAGCGTGAAGCCTTCTCTCCCTTAAGCCCCAACTTCTGGAGAATATCAACATCTGGGGAAAAGACAGAGTGGTGTTAGATATGCATCCCGACAGGCCTGTTTTATGCATTATCTCAGACCTATGTTTGACTTTCAATTTTAAATGGGACTTAGTGCTATTCTTCTTTAAATTTTCTTTTTTTTTTAAATTAGTGTAACTAAATTTACAATGCAGTTTGCTGTATGTATCTTCAAAATCAGTACATAATACGAACAAGGCATACTGTAAACATCAAAGTATAATTTAGCATAAACAAGAAAGCATCACATTAAGACAAGAACATTTACAGATCAAAGAAAAGTTTGTTTTACCCTCATTATGTAGCATGATAAGAAACATTTGCTATAGTTTGTTTTGTTTTTATATTCATAGCGTCTGGACGCGTTTCCCTTACAGTATAATCAAACAGGCTGGTGGAAACAAAGGAAATAGTACTGGTACTTGTGCAACTATGCCACACACTGAAATCAATATGCATTGACAAAAATAACAACTTTGAAAAAGACCAAACATTTATGGCAAACATTTATTATGACTGGTTCTGCAAGAAATTATGAACTTTGCTTGATTTCTGCTCATTGTGTGATGCTGCAAAGACATGTTGCAGCATCTCCAGCTTCAAAATGTTTAGTTTTACAGTTTTGCTGACACGGCAGATTGCATTCTATTATGATCACATTAAACAGGCAAGTCTTCTGAAACATTGCTGTGTTGCAGTTAAAGTATAGTTACGAATGTATACTCCTGTGCTAATACAGTATTCCTTTTCTTCTTTACTGTTTTAGGCAGTCGTTTGGAAAAGAGATGAGGAGTCAATCAACTAAAATTTATACAGGTTAATGATGAAGAGGTAAAAGGAGCCAAACATGATTCAGAACACATGTTGGTGTTGTCTTCTTCCTTGCCTGTAAGTCTCTGGGGTCATATTGTTTGTGTTAACCCTTGGTTTTAATTTTGCTAAAGTTAATTTAAACCATACACACAAAAATGTTTATTCTATTTAGCTTGAAAAAGAATGAAGGCTTTTTAAAACAGGACACGTGAAATTTGAGTTCAGTCGTGCAAAATGGGCTTTCTTAGGAAGTATTTCTACAGATATGCTTCAATAATACCACACAAAACCCATCAGGTCATTTTATTTTCTTGGAGCCAGTTTGGCTATATTAAACAATGCCAAAGTAACCATAAACAGAGTAAAAACATAATTATCAGCTTTTCATTGTGCTTCAACTCTCTGTTCTGTATTTGATTCATTATTTTAATGACCTTTGACCTACAGGCTCCACACTATCGCCATTGTCTCTGGGCTCACTTTGACCTGTGGTCACTTGTGCTTGTCTAATGGGGACATGCATATAGAAGGGAAATGACAGATGAGATGTAATGTCTGCCGCGCTGGTTATCTATAGAAATTAAGCTCGTCAGTGAAATGCTCGACGTTCAGGGTTATTCAAGTAAATTTCTCAGGGAGGCAGAGTTACTGAAAGCCAAAAGCCCAGGGGCAGAGCATTCAGCAGTTATTGTGTTTAAATAAGTTTGTTTTATGGTTTAAAATCTAGTTTTGTTTAAAAATGAACCCATTGGTGGCCCGAACTGGGTTCACCTATGGGCCTGATTTATCCCCTGGGCCACCAGTTGAATAGCCCTGTTCTTTAGTAAAAGGCATTCTTTGTTGGAATGGTAGGGTTTATACTTTGGAAATGAAATATGTGATGTCACAAAAGTTTACAACCGATTAATCTTTATCCTTCTGAGGCCATATTGTATACATGTCAAACTAAAATGAACTACGTACTTATGCAGTCAAACTTCTTTCACATACCGGTAAACTTTCACATAACAAAACAGCTTTTTGCTCAGTGCAAAGTGATCCCGATGTGACTCTTCCTCCACTATTCAGTCACTTCAAAGTTCAGAATAAGCCTGAAATAATTAATCTTCCCTCAAAGCTTCAGGACTTCATAAAATATAAATAAGACTTACATTGGGAGTATTGCGTACCCCTCCACACTGAATTCTCCTCGTTGTGTGGTCTCTTTTTCCAGTAACGGACAACCGGACTTGGCGATGACACAGCATGTGCATTACATCTTTTCTACCTATACTGAAGTTTCCGATGACTTGATTCAAACACAACTTGTACTATGACTTGGGACTTTTGTATATTAACCCTGTGGTTTTACAGCATACTGCAAGTATCTGAACAGCAGAGTGTTGAACACATGGCCAGAGTTCATAGTGCTGCTCTGTGCCAAGTCTCTCAGCTAGGACAAACAGAGAGCCTGACGGTTTTCACGATGTAATCTTATCCACTGTAGAAGATGAAGTCACTAATTCACACTCAAGTGACTTCTCTTTGGCTGACCTGCATTTGTCCACTGCAAGCTGTTCAATATATTTCTCATCTTTGCAGAGATTTGTTCATAGTTCCTGTGGAATTACATCTAAAATATTAATTTTGAATTTATCAGTGTATAAAGAAAGAACATCTATGTTATTGACTGCTGCCAAAATGTGAAGGACGACTTTGCTTGTTTCTGTGTGGATGTCTGTGACCAGAATCTCTCATCAGCCAGTGGATAAACTATAATGAAACAGAGCAACTTCACAAAATGTAAATAGTAAAAAAAATAAAAATAATAATAATAATACAGGGGATAATGTGCTCATGTTTGAAGCATGAGCAGGCATTGCTTTAAAGAATGGATACAGCTATTTCTTGAAGGTACCATTTTTTTCTTTATGTTTTCAAAATAAATTGTACAACTCATTAACTTTAGGTTCTTAAATGCAACCTAAAGTTGGATTTGATTAGCAAAAATCTTTATCTAGAGTGCAGGAGGGCATTTTATGATACTTCAGTCCAATAAAAAAAAAAAGCCTATTAATATTGCTCAAGGAAGAGGTATCATACTTCTTGTATTCTGAAAGCCTATGAGCACTGATGTGCAGCAGCGTCAAGATTTAAAAGTTAAAAAGTCAGCATTAAATCTTCCTTTTTTATTTAACAATTTTTTTTGGTGGGGGGGTAGTGTAAATGGCTTAACGCAGATATGATTTATACGCATAACAATCAAAAGTAAAAAGGCCTTTTTGTAATGAATCAAAATGACTATTTATTTGTTTGTTTGTTTTGTTTATATGCACTTTAGTGTTCAGTCACTGCTTTGATGAGCCAGTTGAACTCTGTGCCCTGTCAATCTGAATCACAATAGACTACTGGTCAACCTATTCACTAACCAGTATCTATAAATCTTTTTTTTTTTCTTCTAATTCTACGTATCTTTTAGAGTAACAGACACATGCACAGATAATCACAAGCTTCCCTCTGATCTTATAATTCACTGAAACAAAAAGTACTGAGTGGAGAATGTTGTACAAGACTTTATTAATTGTTCGGAGCTGAGGAGGAAGTGATCATTGGGTGTTGCAATAGGACTGAGCAAAGTAACGAGTTTAAATTACTTTTAAAACTTTGCTAAGCTACAAGGCGCTTTGGGTTGTAATTTCCTGTGCCACATCACATTGCTTTCCCTTTTTCCTTAGATAAACCCCATCGTAACAAAACAAAAATAATAATTGTAGATGTTTGGCACGTAAGAGCTTTATTGTTCTGCTAAAGCTGGGACTTTTACATTCTATCAGCTGGGGGTCATAAATCACTGTAGTGAGAAAGGAGGGTTTTGAGTCACATTTATCTGATTGCTCCCTCGCATCCTTGACTCATCTTACTCAGTACCTATTGTTATGGCAACAGCTGGTCCAACTCCCATAGAAACCTGAGTACAAGTTTGGGCTATGACCAAACAGGCAAAGAATTACAAAATCTTCCATTTTTTAAGGTAACAGTGCTCCAGCTAAAACAACAACAAAAAAAATTAAACAAATGAACACAAGCAACAAAAAAAAATTGAATAAATAAATAAAAAGCATGGCTTACCTTCAGAGTGTACTTGTGTTAATCCTAGGTAACAAGTACAATATAAAACTGTACAGAGCAATAGGGCTCTCCTGGTGGAAGAAAAGAAGTGCATTAGAGACATGTTGGGGTTGTATAATACTGACTCAAAGAAGTGTAATTTTCTCACGTTTTTAAACTAATTTAACTTGTAGTTTTGTGTTAAATGGATTTATGAAAGTAGACATTGCAGAAATGTTTTTCTTCCACTGGGCAGAATGAACAAACAATTCTCAAGGGAATATATCAAATGGCTACGTACAGTCGAGGAGAAAAAAAAGAAAAGAAAAAAGAAACACCCTCTGATTGTAAAAAAAAATAAGCTGACCAGCTTTTAAAATGTTTAAATCTATCTTCAAGTGAACAAAAGCACACAACAGATGTCATCATGACACAATGATTGCAAGGTGTCCAGGTCCTGTGGCTGCAAAACAAGCCCAAATCATCATCCTTCTATACAGCACAATTTGTGTAAGCCATTTGTGGTAATGTGTCATGTTTGCTCCTACCATAGCACTGTGCATTGTGGGGTCATTCAAGCAACCTCTACTTGCTCTCATATGTCAAAAGGACATTGTTACTGAAGTGTTGTGGTTCATTCAGATGCAACTTTGCAAACCTCGGTTGTGCTGCAGGTTTTCTTCTGGTGGCTCTTCCAAACAAGCAGCACTTGTTCACATCTTTTCTAACTCACCTGTCATGAACTTCTGTCTTCAACCTGCTAAGTGAGGCCTGTGCAGTCTAAGATGGAGCTCTAGGTTATTTTTTTTTTTTAATTTCATTGTCTGAGATTGGGGTAAATATACGGGGACACGTACTCCTGGAGAAATTCGCAGCTCTCTGAAACATTTTCCACTTGTGAATCGTCTTTCTTTCTGTAAAACGACCAACTCCAAATTATTTGGAAATGACTTTTATTTATTCACAAACTGAACAGCAGCAGCGTTTGCTTTTTAAGATTATCGCATTCCTGCTTTGGTGATGCGTTAACACTCACCTGCAGAGGTGATCACCCTTGATGATGCTCAGTTGATCAAGAGCATCTGATCAGCAGCACCTGGTTGTTACTTTCCATCTTAAAACCCATTCAAGCAACAAGTGCGGGCTTAGTTTTTCCGCACACAACTTTTTTAGTTGTTTATTTTGTCTAATAAATAATGGCATCGGAATCTGTTGTGTGGTTTTATACTCTTGAACTTAGATTCCTTTTTTTTTTTTGTATAGACTTAATTTAGAGTTTCATTTACCACTACATAATTTGGCTACCAGCAGCTGCTAGGAACAAACTAAAGTAAATAAACTTCGTCCACATACTAATTTCATCTTTACCCAGCCAACTAAACCCAGAATAACTCTCCTCTCAAGACTTTCATTTGCCACTTGTATAATTTTGCAGTTTCAGTGCTTTCACAATAATTAAATAAAAGACCAGTCGAAGCATCTCTTCAAGCCTCATCTTTTATCTAATCTTGCATAACGCGTAACTCTTCAATATAGGCTACCTAACCTGCTCTTATTTATCACCGCTGCAGCTGTAGTGTGATTTAAACAAGTCTCTGGAGCTTTGACTGTACGGATGCTTGTACAAAATAAAATAAAAAATCAACCTGAAACAGCACAGCAAAACAAACCAGCAGAGCCCACTGCAAGCACTTGAGCTACTATGAGAAAAAACAAATGCAAGCCGGATTCTGCAAAAGCAATCAGAACATCTGTCTGAAGCACGGACCTACACCGAACCACAAGTTGTGGTTTGTGAGACTAAAGCTACTGTAAGACTTATTCTGTAAGTCTTGTTCCACAACCAGCCTGCACACACAGCGAAAAATCAAACGTTTCTCCCAACATGCTCAATCCATTCAGGTGTGCATCAGTGTATTAAGAAACCGGCTAGTGGGAATTTTGTGGGGTTGGGGGTGGGGGG
The DNA here is from genome assembly GCA_031762315.1 of Hypsolebias antenori. NCBI lineage: Eukaryota > Metazoa > Chordata > Actinopteri > Cyprinodontiformes > Rivulidae > Hypsolebias > Hypsolebias antenori. The sequence goes on from JARVGS010062277.1 coordinate 18,794, forward strand.
GGGGTGGTAGGGGATCCGGTGACAGGCAGTGGGGCTACTGTTTACTGCTGGAGGTCATCCAGACACACGTGGTTGCACACACACATTGGAGGAGGAAATGTGTATAGCAGCTGTTCCCGAGAGGCCACGGGGAGGCAGACAAGGGTTCCAGCAGAAAGGTGGAAGACAGTAACCGTTGCCTGAATACATTTACCTGAGTTGCTCTGATAAAGCTCAGACTGACCAGCTGTTCAAAGGGTTCTGCATGAAGCCTTAGTATTAAAGCATGGCAGGGTTTACTACAAGCCTGAATGATTATAATCAGAGTGTATGTGTGCAAACATGCATGTTTGTGGTGTCTGTGTCTCATGCGCCTCCAGCTCCGTGCTGCTAGCCTCATCACAGTCATTCCCAGTCACAGCTGGCTGTGGTTACACAGGATGTGTGTGTGTGTGTGTTTCCCAGACTCCAAGGTGATTACAGTCTGATTCAGCATCTTATCAACTGAGGAGAAACCCATGCTCTGAAAATGAGTCATAAATGCTACGGTTCTTACTGCAAGCAAGACAGCACTCATTCTGTTGGTCGGGCGGTTTGCATCTGTGGAAACTGGAACACGTTTTCCAGGGATGAGCACTGTTTTCTTTGGCTTTTACCATTAAAAGTCCCTGGTGGCTTGTTTAGATTTTCATAAAAGGTGCTTTTAAAGTGAACGTGACAGGTAGGAGTTTTCCTTCCATGAAGCAATTGCGTTCAGGACCTTATTTTGTTTTACTTTTGCACGTTTCAATCAGAAGAGTTGGCGTCTGTACGTTCAGAGTGCTGTGGTTTTCTTCCTGCAACTTTGAGCTATGATGTGACTCCCTAAGGGAATTCTGCCCTACAAGCTGAGTGGACAAAATGCAGGCTGGAGGAACAATGGCTTCCTAAATTATCCACTAAACCAGACTGAAGATTTTGTGCTGTGAGACTCTGAACTCATATTTCACACAAACGCTTCAGAAAAAAACAGATACACAAGGAGCAAAACAAGTTGAAGAGAGTGAGCTATAAGTTTACGGGGGAAATATATACAAATGAAAACAGTAAATATCACTCGTCTGTAATATTTTTAGCTGCTACTGTCTTGAAATGAACCATTTCTGTGATTCAGGAGCCAGTTAAAGGTTGGTTTGTTGGTATAGGGGCTAGGTGGGGGTATGCACAGAGAACCCAGTGTATAATTTCCATTTCTATTCATGTGTTTAGACTACTCACTGATTCCCTGCAAAGGTCTCCTAAAGGTGATCCTGCCCCCATGAAAACACACACACACACACAGCGGAAAATTCCTATAAATGAGCTGACACTGATGAAGGCTGATGAGGCTTACAAACATCAGCATTTCACTCACACGTCTATCATCCATTCTGTGTGTTGACTGATTTCTAAATTGCTCTTGCAAATGAAGTAGAAAAGTCTGCAGATGCAAATGAGATTATAAATAATAGCAAAAATGAGTTGGGCATATGGGCCAGTTGAGTCTTTTTGTTATAGTATTTTAAAGTGCTGTATTTACAGCCAATGTCTTACATGAAAAAAATCCATATTGTTTCAGTTCATCCCCAAAAAATGAATTTACTGTATAATATTTATACAGTATTAAAAAACCAAGAGTGAGACATAAAGAGCGACACCATGTGGACATGTAGAGAATCACTTCACCTGCCTCTGACCTCTGCCAGGTATCAATCTGTCTTCAGCTACTATCAGCTGTAAAGCCATGACACAACTTTAGATAATGCAGATTTCAGTTAGCCAATGATGAAGTAGATTTGATCATTCAGTACCATCAAATTATTTTAAAAGACAAGCAAATGTACAGAAGTTTAATTCTACAAATAATTTACAAGATACTGTAATTAAATCCCTGTTTAGTTATTAAAATAGATGTTTATCTATGACAACAAAACAAAACAAAGAATTAGGTAAAATTTACTGATTAAATGAATGAATGAATGAATGAATGAATGAATGAATGAATGAACTACCCGGGTAACTTGAGCCACATCAGGTGCTGCATAGTGCCATTCGTTAAAAGCAGGTGATAATGTGATCAGATGGTTTGTGCAAATTCTTACAAAGATCGATTGGAGCTCACATAACTCTCATTTCAGTTTCTGATTTTCCTGTTTTAATATATTTGAAGCACTCACGTCAGTTTTTAATAACGTGTTAAAAGCATTGCGCAGAAAAGACGCGTCATGCGTAAAAACGCAACAAAAAAAAAAAAACGTGGAAAGGATCTCTAAAGCTAATAAACAGGATGCTGGTGGGTTTTGTCATTAAACTTTAAGAGTCCTGAGTTTGGCTTTGTTTCTTCCCTTTCGTCAGGTGATTCAGCTGAGTTAAACACTTCATGGCAACACTCCTGCATCATGACAAAAAGCATCATATGTGCCATGGTCCAATCCAATCAGTCATAGTTTGAAAATATTGAACAAAACTGTTTTTTTACACAATAATTTAAAGGGAAAATAAGTAAATAATTTGGTAAGCTGCTTAAAACTGGCTACCTAAATTAACTGTCATAAAAGTGTGACATGCATAGCCCCAGTGGACCCTCAGCTCCTCAGTGGTCCATGTGGACATCCCTCCTCCAGCCGGCACATCACCGGTGAACAGAGCGCACGGATTCAACACAAAAGAATACAGTACTTACTTTGTATCTAGATGAGAGGTTCTGCAGTCTCTCTTTCGGGTGCCTAAATTCATTTGTATTCATTTGTCCTGCCAGTCAAAAACCTGATCCGTTAATCACAGCGTGACTCCAATGCGAAAGCGGGGGTGCACAAAAAACACCGGGCGCCCTTTTACGCATTTGACAATGTTGAGGTGAAGTTCCAGAGGGGGTGAATCATGTTGATTCGTCTGACAAGCCCGACATAGATCCCCGCTGTGCGTCTTGTCTGACAGAGAGTTCCCCTGCGCGCGTGTCTGCAGATATTCCTTTGTGTTTCATTCATTTATGCCGATCCTGAATGAGCTGACGTGCAGCCTGTGAGAAAGGGGTTCTTCTGAGTGGAGGTTACGGAGTCAGGAGCGTCGGACGCGTCCCCTTTCCTTTTTAAATGGGCTTTCTGAGGGTAAAACCTAACAGCCAGGCGTCAAGTTACAAACCCAGCGGTGGTTTGGTGCAACTGCAGCTCTTCACCGGGGTGGGGAGAGGGGTGGCAGCGTGGACTTTACCCCAAACTCGGGTTAACCATATGAATGAATGAAGGTGCAGCAAAAAGGATGCTGTAGCTGCAATTAGGGGTTCTCCTTTATTCATACAGACTATGCACCAAGAGATTCATGCTGCTCGGGATGGGTGAGAAAAATGTTTAAGACTTCAAAGTGCAATGCAATGAAACTTTCACAAAGTGCAGGCCCAAGTTTTAAGTGAAGATCTTGCACGATCAATTAGTGATGATGTGATGAGCATGGCTTGCAGCTACCATCACATACAATTCCAGCTCAGTATGTGTGAACAACTACACATTTTCTGTCTTCTAAAATGGATTAGCTGTGGTGACCATCATTATTTGGTACTCTAGTTTGTGATATTTTGCTAACAGACAGACAAGCAAAGGCATGCACAAATTCAGGCCCACCTTTTATTTTAGTGGGCAATAATTTTTTTTTTTAAATCTGCACTGACAACAGTCATTAAATGTAAGCAAAGACACACAAATAATTAAGCACCTAAATCAGACGGATTATCTGAATATGGATTATTTTTTGTTATTTTTGTTATTTATTTATTCATTTTATAACAATAAATTATACAATACAGGTGGTCCCCGAGTTACGAACGGGTTCCGTTCGCAACTCGATTTGCCGTAACGCGGAGCGCCGGCCACGTGGCTGCCGTAACGTCTTTTTAAACACATTTTTTTTTCAATGTAAAACAACAGCATATAGAACGCCGTTTTAATGTGTTTCCAAGCAGTTAGCTAACAAAATACCCTCAAATAAAAACA
>JARVGS010062315.1:0-22734 GCA_031762315.1 Hypsolebias antenori
CCCCGGGCGCGCCGTGTCGAGCGGCGTCTCCATCACGGCCGGGATCATCGTGCCCGTCGGCATCACCATCGTCCGGTTGCGCAGCGACGCCGCCTGCGCCGGCGCGGTGTCGCCCCCGATTCCGGGTCCTTGTGCCAGCGGATTGCGCTGCTGGTTGCCGTCCTGGCTCGGCCGGCTCGCCGGCTGGCCCGTCGCCGCGACCTGGCGCTCGATGCCGCCATCGATGATCAGCGCCTGTGGCTCCTCGCTCTCTCGCGTCGCACGCTCGCGGACCGTTAGCGGCTGCGGTTGCGGAACGAGCAGTGGCTGCGGCGGAGCGGCGACGATCACCGGCGCGGGGAGAGATGGCGCGACATAGGGGCGCGGTGGTGCGGATGGCGGCACTGGTGTCGGCGGCACCATCATCACGACCGGTGGCTGTGGTGCCGCTTGCACCTCGGGCGGCATGGCGAGCGCGGGTGGCGGTGCGAAGGCGTTCGCCTGCTGGGCCGCATCCGCTTTCGCGGCGGTTGTATCGTCACGGCGCCGGCCATCGAGCACCGCGAACAGCAGACCTGCGGCGAGTACTGCGCCGCCCGCAATGGCAATGCCAGGGACGCCGGCGCGCGGCAGCCGCACGACGGGGCGCGGGTCATGGTCGTGCAGGGGCCCGGCGGTCATCGCGGCGTCCCGGCTGCGACCATCATTGCGACGGCACGGCGCCTGCCGATGCGAAAGGTGTCGCGTTTCGCCGCCCCCTCGACGACAGCGACGCCGTCGACCATCCGGCCGTTGACGAGCGTCTCCTTGCCATGCGCATCGTCGGCGAAGATCGCCGGCAACGGCGCATCGGCCTTCCAGCGGATGCGCGTGCGCTGGCCATCGCCGGACATCTCGAGCGGCAATAGGCCCTTGTCGCCCGACAGGCGGAAGCTGCGCGTCTGCGCCAGCAAAACCGCATCGCTGCGTGGGTCGACCGGCGTCGTGAAGCGGACGATGAACGGGCTGCCCATCCCGCCCTCGCCCGGCTGCAGCAGGAAGGCGTAGCGATGCGCATCGGTGATGACGACGAGGTTGGTGGTCGTCGCGCCTTGCAGCGGCTTGACGACGATCCTATCGCCGGCCCGCGCGGCGGTGACCTGCCAGCCGGCGCTGTTGCCGACGACGACGGTATCGACGCGCTCCTCGGGCAACAGCTCGACGACGGTCGCATAGCCCTGCGCCACCGACAGCGTCACCACCTGCCCCGGATTATAGTCGAGCGTCTGGATGCGCGGGTCGGACGGCTGGAACAGCGCCTGCGGGGCTAGGAGGGCGAGCATGGCGAGGATCACGGTCGCGCCGCCATCGCGACGGGCGCTGGCACGGCCGGCGAAAGCGGCGACCCCATCGGCAATTGATTGATCGGCACCGCGCGCGGCATGCCGAACCGATACGCGGGCTCGTCAGCGCGTTGTTCTGCTTCTGCCGGGATCGGTCGCGTCGTCTGCGCGGAAACCCGTCTGACCGGCGCGGCGTTCACAGCGGGGGCTAGCGACCGGAGAGGGACGCTTGCCGGCGCGACGATCGGCTCCGAGGTCGCCACCGGCGCATCGGCGGTCGGCACCGCCTCGGCATCGCGGCGATAGCCCGTCACCTGGAAGCCGAGCGGATTGAGCAACCGGTCGGACAGGGCCATGGGCGCATCGACGAAATGGTATCGGATGACGGCGACCCAGGGCGAGGCTTGCGCGACCTGCCCGTCGCGATCAACGCGCTGCGTGTCGAAGCGCACCAGCGCCACGTTCTGCCCGAGCCGCGACACGCTCTTCACCCGGACGGTGACGGTCGTGCCAGCGGGATAGCGGACAAGCGGGCTATCCGGATTGGTCGCAGGCATCGAAGCCAGATAACGGCTGCGCGCCGCCCCGCCCGACCAGAGCGCGACCTTGCGATAGTCGAGCCGCACCGTCGCACGGTCGAATCCTTCGCGCGCGGTCACATATTGGGCAAGATAGGATTGGGTCAGCGCCTCATCCGCCGCAACGCGTTGCGGTGCGAGCGGATTGAGCGCCTGGACGAAACCCGTCTGCCGATCGACGAGCAGGGTGATCGGCTCGACCGTCTTCAGCGGCGCGAGCATCGCCAGCGCCACGGCCTCGAACAGGCCAACCGCGACCGCGACGCCGGCGACCGTCCAGGCGGTGCGGCGCGACCGCGCGGCCTGCACCTCGCGGTCCAGCGCCCAGCTCGTCGCCTGATCGTGATAATCCTTCTTCACTGCCCCACCTTGTCTCGCGACGCGGCGACGCGCGAGCGGCGCAGCGTCGTCCGGCGTGCCGCCGGCCCCTGCCCGCCAGCTACCGACGCCTGCCGGTCCTGTTGTCCGTTTCTGATCAGTGCGCCGCGTGCCCCCGCCTCACTGGGTACTGCAGGGCCACCCGACCGTTGCTCGCGCCGCACCGTCGTCGCCAGCGCCTCCGCCACACCTGCGGCGCGGTCGCGGCCGGGTATGGCGATGCTCCGCGTGTTTCCGGGCGCACCCTGCGTCGTTGCCGACACCGCGATATCCGAGCGGTTGTTGTGCCGCGCGACGGAACTCCAGCTGCCCGCTGTCCCGGGCGCGTAGCGTAACGCACTCCCCATCCGCACCGCCGCCAATACGCCGACGAGCATCGCCATCGCGCAAGCCAACACCAGGGTCGGAAGCGCCTGCGTATCGACCACCGCGAGCACCCCGCCCCCACGCCAACCCTGCAGCCGCAGCACCTCCTGCTCGATCGGGATCAACATCACCGCCGTGACGATCGTCGCGGCAAGGCCACCCAGTGCCACGCCGACCAGCGCGCGCATCCAGCCATTGAACAGACCGAGCGTGCCGTCGAACAGCAGTGCCAGGATCGCCAGTGGCGCCAGGGCAAGCAGTATACCGAGCGCAAGATGCAAGGCGGCGAGCGTCCCGATCGTCGCCACGGCGAACAGCGAGGCCGTCTGCGGTAGCGCCCCCAGCCCCGGCTGGCCATTGGCAGGTTGTTGCGACGTGACCGGTCCGGGTGCGCCGCCCGGCTGATTCGGCGTCGTTGCTGTGGACGCCACCTGCTGCGGATCGGCCGCGCGCGGATCGCCGCTCGCACCGAGCCGCATCGCGTCGTAGATCGCCTGCACGCGCTCCGGCAGGCCCGTCGGCGACAGGCCTGCCGCGGGTAAGATAGTCGCGGCTAGCTCTTCAGGCGCCTGGGTCGTCGTATCGTAGACAAGCGTCTGAAATGCCGGCCAGCCGGTCACCAGCGCGAGCACGATGCCAAGCCGCAGCACGCGGCCGATGCCCTCGTCGAAGCGCGGCGCATTGCCGAGCACCAGCCGATAGCCGATGATCGCAACGAAGATCGTCACCAGCGCGGACAGCAACCCCGCCGCGACCGGACCGCCGATCATCGCTTGGAAGCCGTCTGCACCGATCGTCTGCGCCGCACATTCGGCGTTGGCGGCAAAGTGCAGCACCACGCCGGCATCGGCATCCACGGGAACGCAGGCCAGCGTCACCGCGCCGCCTCGAGCAGCCGCGGCAGCCAGGCCTGCGGATCGTCGCCCGTCTCGGCGCGGATCGCGTCGAGCAGCCGCACCGTGCGCTCACGGCCCGACAATATGGTGAGAAGATCCGCCTCGCCCGACAGGTCGAGCCGTGCGACGACGCTTTCGTTGCCATGTTTGATCAGAAAAGCCCGGGCATTGTCGGGCAGTCCGCGGACGAGATCATATTCGTGGTTGGTCAGCCCGAAGCCGTCGACATAGTCGCGCGCCTGGGCCTTGGGATTGGCCATGAAGATCTGCGTCGCGGCCTGTTCGACGATCGCCGAGGCGATCCGGCTCGACAGCGCATCCTCGGCGCTCTGCGTCGCGAAGCCGACGATACCGTTGCGCTTGCGGATCGTCTTTTCCCAATCGCGGATGCGGGCGGTGAATGCCTCGTCGTCGAGCGCCTTCCAGCCCTCGTCGACGACGATGATCGTCGGGCTGCCATCAAGCCGCTCCTCGACGCGGTGGAACAGATACAGCATCGCCGGCGTGCGCACGACCGGCGTATCGAGGATGCGCGTCATGTCGAAGCCGACGACGCGCTGCGACAGGTCGGTCAGGTCCTCCGCATTGTCGAACAGCCAGGCATGTTCGCCGCTGCCCCACCAGGGCGCAAGCCGCGCGGCGAGGTCGCCCGCACGGGGACGATGCCCGCCGCGCAGCAGCTGCGCGAAATGGCCGAGCCGGCGATAGGCGCGCGGCGCCTCCATATTGGCATCGACCGCTTCCTTGATCCGGGCGAGATCCTCGACGTCGAGCGGCCGGCCGGGTTCGGCGACCAGCAGGCCGAGCCATTCGATTAGGAAGCGCCGGTTCTCCGGCGTGTCGTCAAGCAGCAGCGGATTGAGCCCGGCGGGTTCGCCAGCCCGCAGCACGTCGTAGCGCCCGCCGATCGCGCGCAGGAACAGCTCGGCGCCGCGATCCTTGTCGAAGAAGACGATGCGCGGATCGAAGCGGCGCGCCTGGGCGAGGAGGAAGTTGAGCACCACGGTCTTGCCCGAACCCGACGGGCCGATGACGGTGAAGTTGCCGAGGTCGCCATGGTGGAAGTTGAAATGATAGGGGCCAGCCGCGGTCGTCTCCAACACGGTAACCGCCTCGCCCCAGTGATTGCCCGCGGCACTGCCGACCGGAAAGTTGTGCAGGCTGGCGAGCCCGGCGAAATTGCGGCTGGCGACCATGCCGCGTCGCGGGATGTAGCGGAAGTTGCCAGGAAATTGCGCCCAGAAGGCCGGCTCCAGCGCCATATCCTCGCGCACCGCGATGATGCCGAGGTCGGTCAGCGCCGCCTGCACCTCGGCGACGTTCGCATCGACCGCGTCGGGCGTATCACCGCGCACTGCGACCGTCAGATGATGCTCTCCGAACGCTGCGCGGCCAGCGGCTAGATCGTCGCGCGCGCCGGCGAGTTCGCCGCGCAGAGACAGCGCCTCGTCATCCGCCGCGCGCATCCGGCGCAGCGTCAGATTGACCTTGCCGAGCGCCGCCTGCCGGTCGACGAAACCGAAGCTCTGTGTGACCGTCAGCTCGATCGGCAAGCGCATCAACTCGTCGAGCATACCGGGGCCTGTAGCGCCCGGATATTCCTTGATCCCGACCATCCCTACGAAGCTGCGCCGGCCATCGCCGCTGTTGCCTAGTTCGACCGTCTCGGCGCCAAAGCTGATGCGCCGGTCGGGCAGCGCCTGACCGATGTCGCCCTCGGGCCGCTGCACCGAGCGCGGCGCTCCGCCGTAGAGCATCGCGAGATAGTCGAGGATTTCGGATGCCGTCCCGCCGGCGTGGGGATACTCGCCGAGCCGCCGCGGGTCATAAGCGCCAAGCGCGGCGAGCATTGCGTCGGTCGCGGCCTCAAGCGCCCGGCGCTCCTCGGCAAGCGCAGTCGCACGGCCCTCGACCGAGATGCGGCCGAACAGGTTCGCCAGCCGGTCGGCGACGCCACCCCTGCCCTGCGCAGGCCGGCGAATGAGGCACAGGAACAGTTCGTTGACGAAAAGCTGCTTATTGGCCAGCCGCCGCTGCCAGGCGGCATGGACGCGCGCGCTGAACGGATCGGCAAAACGACCAGCGCTCGCGATATCCACCCGCCGCCGCACGACATGATGGTAAAGCGCGAAGCGTGACGATCCGATCGCCTGCAGCATCGCATCGCGCAGACCCTTGCGATAGTTGATCTCGCTCGTCTCGGCAGTCTCGAACAACAGACCGTCCAGTGCCACGACCTGCATCAGCCGTCCGTCGCGCAGCATCAGCGTGTAGGGGTCGATTGCCGCGCGATACGGCAGATGCGATCCTGCCGCCGCCTCGCGCGGCCAATCCTCGGGACGCCCTACGGGCGGTACGAGTTGCAGCGCCACAGCCGGTAATTCTTGACGCGCGGACAGCGCTGCACCTTGACCAGCCACAGGTCGAAGATGCGCGGGTCGCGCAGGCACGCCGCTACACCGACAACGTGCACCGCGACCGCCGCGACAAGCACCCACGCGGACTTGAAAGCGAGGAACAGCTCGGTGGTCAGGATCGCGTTGGCGATGGCAAAGCCGTAGGTGACGCCGAACAGCATCTGCGGACGCGTCAGGCCGGTGAACAGCAAATCTCGGTCAAGGCCGTCCATCTCAAAGGCCGCCGCCAGCCGATGCCTGGATTCCACCGACGATGCTCGCCGCCCCGAACAGGATGAAGCAACCAAGAATGACTGTCGCGCCGTAGCGCCAGCTCATCCGGCCCGTGAGCATCAGGAAACCGACCGACGCAACCGCGATGATGGCCACCACCGTCGCCACCGTGCCGAGCAACGTATGCTGCAACCACTGCATCGCACCGACGATGGGGCCGGAGCCGGCGGGATCGGAGAAACTGTCCTGCGCCAGCGCGACCTTTGGCCAGACAAGCAGGGACATGACGCTTACGATACGCTTGATCGACACCACCCAACCCCCGCCGAACCAGTGGAACACTGTGTCCTCGCTTTGGCGACACCCGTCAATTCTTCATGCGCTCAGAATGCATCATCCTGGCGCAAATCACTGCATTGGCGCGAGGTCACCGGATCGCATTTGCATCGACGGCACCGATGCGCCGGCATAAGGATCATAAACGGACGCGCGCGGCGGCGCAGTCGTTACCGCTCCTGGCCGAGGCAGGCTTGGCGCTGCTGGACCGACTTCAACCGGACGCGCCCGCAGCAACCCGGCACTGATCACGGGCGCCCCGAAAATCAGGAAGATGCCCAGCACTACCTCCAGCCCGCGGCGCGTGGTAACGCGTCCGCTCATCACAGCCAGCCCGAGCATTGCCACGGCAATTGTGGCTACGGCCAATGCGAGCGAGCCGGTCAACATGTGCTCGACCCAATTGGCTGCCACCAGGACACTGTCTCGCATTATCATTGGCTCGACACCTTCGTTCGAAATCTTTTGGGCCTGCTGGGTTGATGGCGGTATCTAACCACCTCACTCTTCGCGCAAGCGCTCGTCCGCTTTGATCGCCGAGGCCGACCTGCTCGGCATGACGGAGACCGGGAGCGCCTGTATCGAGAACAGCACGCTGCCATGGCGGCGCTCAGGCTGAAGAGAATCGTCCGCCAGTCTAAACCGAGGATTTGCAAGGCCGTGGATGCCGTGCTCGAAGGGGAAGCCCAAGCCGCGTTCGAGGCGCTCGACGAAGGGGCGGCCGCGTCGTCGAGCAGCCCGACACCCAGACCCACCAGGCCGTCCTCGCCCGCGACTTCGCCGCGCTCTTCCGCGAGGACCGCGCGAAGACGCCGGTGCTCGACCCCACCCGCCAGGGCGGGCAGGAACTCACCGACGCCATCCGCGCCGCGCTCGTCACCGACGGCACGCCGGGCGAGGATGCCATGGTCGCGAGCGTCCTCGAATCACGCGACCCGGCCGCAAGCCCGGCTCGCCACCTCCTACCGGCCCGGCGACATCGTCGTCCTCAGCAAGTCGGAGAAGGGCCGACCCCGCGCCGGCGTCCGGCACCGCGTTGAGGCCGTCGACCCCGCGACCGGCACCGTTCGCCTGCGGCCCGACAAGCGCCCCCGGCAGCGTGCAGACCCAAGCCTGTCGACTGGCAGCCCGCGCGCTGGGGCGCCGATGTCGCCGAAGCCTTCATCGAAGTGCCGCAGGAGTTCAGGACCGGCGACCGCATCCAGTTCACCCGGAACAACTATCGCGCCGATCAGCTCAACGGGCAGACCGCCGAGGTGGTCGCGATCGACTCCCATGGCGCGAGCATGGTCCTCCAGCGCGAGGACGGGCGGCGCGAGATGCTCGACCTCGCCCATCTTGCCGACCGGCATCTCCGGCCAGGATGGGTGCGGATGATCCATTCTGGCCAAGGCGCTACGTGCGATCGGGTCTTGGCGCACTTGGAGAGCTTCTGCGCCAACACCGTCGATGCCCGCTCCGTCTATGTCGCGATCAGTCGCGCGCGACACGGCGCGGCCGTCTATACCGGCAACCGCGCCAACCTCACCGAAGCGCTCGGCATCCGCGATGGTACGCAGGTGGGGGCGATCGATCAGACCATGACGCAGCCGAAGGTGGCGACGATCGCCACACCCACGCCGGTCAAGGCCGCAGGGATGGCGATCGGCGGCTAGCTCATCAGCGAGAGCACCTCATCGATCTGATACTGGGCATATGAGGAACTTTTCCGCCTAGCATCGGCATCTTCAAGAAAGTGGTAGATGCGATTATCCACCTCCACCCCATGCTCGTGGATATATCCTATTGTAGAAAGCGCATCGGCTTCGATTTTATCCCAATCAACGGTTTGGCGATTTCGCTTCATTTCTACGATGCCGATGACTGCTGCGCGAATGCGACCATCAATCATATCAATCACCTTTTTGGAAGGTGGAAGTTAAATCTAAATCCAAACATATTCCCCTCGACATTGAGGTGGGTGATGGGCTTGTTCACATCCAACCTGATGATCAAGCGGTTCTCGAAGAAACGAATCTGACCTGCGCGACCAACGCCATATTTTGCGAAACCCTTTGACGCACCTTCGATCGCAGTCTTTTCTGCAACGCCAACGCCTGTAACCAGAAGGCAAGCGGCAACATAGTCGGATGCGCTGCAGTTGGCGCTGCTGACGAAGCCACAGTCATAGTCAATGACCCAGTCGCTAATGAAGTTGTGAACCGGCTTCGGCACCTTCTTGGCCAGGACGACGATATCCGCACCGATGTCATGATTGAGGATGCCATTCTGCGGCAACTACTGCCCACGCGCCCGAACTCTTTTTATCACAAGCAGGAATGGATAGGTCGCTCCAGCGACTAAGTAAATAACAACAGTCCAAGCCACGAATCTCAGAAATATTGCAGGATCAAGCTCAGCTATATCGTACATGAAGCCAGTCGGCGATAGAATGCGACCTCCAGACATGCCAATGCCGACGAGAACGACTGGCACCACGAAGATGGAATACAGCGCCAAAAGCGCTATGTATACGCTTCTACGTAGCACCAGACCATTCCTCTAGCCTCTAGTAAATCGTGGATTTCTTCCACGTCTTTGATAAAAGAAATACCCGAAATAGCGGACGCCTCGGTAATAGATTTCAGCTTTAGCCGAGCAGGCCAAATCGCCACCGCCCTGTTGCTTGCAGACATTACGAATGTCGGAGTAGAAACGGCTATCGCATGTCGGCCGATCTGCGGCCGAGCCGTAGCAGGTGTCATGCCTCCATGCATGGGCCGGATATGTCGGTGCCACCGACGTTGTCAGGAACGCCGGATGATAAGGCCAGCGCCATCACAGTAATCAGGCACGCGTCGTAGTCGCAGAAGTGGGTCGTCCCGATTGCCGGCCACTAAAATGTCATCATTTTGCTGCAAAGATTATCAATCACGTCTTGCCATCACTAATATTGCTAGGAGAAGCATCCCGCTGATTAAGGTGGCGACCCGTATAGCGAGCTCCACATAGAAGCCTGCTCTATCGTACACAGATACGCCGTCGGGACGCTGTTGAGGTATAAGACCCCCTCCATAAGCCCAGGACGCTCCAATGATAGCGGCGCCAACCACAAATACGACCGAATACAAGAGGATGTTATTTCTTCGGAACATAAAACTGCTATCCACGAAGGGCTACGCATGAGCCGTATATGAGCGACCACAGGCTCGCATCAGCGGCTGCAGTGGGAGAAGGGATATTGAACAAGAATCTTCGTACCCAGATTTCCCCAGCAAAAACCGCATCGCAGGTCGATCTTTGCGTTCCCGAACCATCATAGCAAACGTCATGGTTGAAGCACGCTTGGTTGATCCCCTGGTTGGGAAAGCGCGCGCCTCCCTCACCGCCGCAGTAGTTTACACGTGCATCATACTTAGGTCTTGGCTTGGGAGCGGGCGTCGGCTCCTCCTTTTGCGGCACTAATGTGCGCAATTTTGATTCAGTGTCGTATGAACCTTCAACGACGTTTCACCATCACTCAGCGTTACATTATTGTAAAAGCTTGATGTCATACTGTTGGACGAAATGCATAGCGTTAGCTGATCGGCGCTAATCCATTCAACACGCGACAGACCTAGGTATTCTCCTTCCACAATCAGCTGTTTGACAGTTTTCTCTCTCAAAATGCGGACTGCGTAAACGCGCGTCGTATCCGCAGATAAGGGTCCATCGCCCCCAAAATCCTCTACAACAACCCTCAATGCAGCCAACGGACTCCGGTACGACCGCGTCGCACTCGGTTTGCCACTACACGCCGGCAGGAAGCTCAACAGGGTGCCGAGAATGGCCATAAGAAGAACCCTCATCTCGGGCACCCCCCGGAGGCGAGGGCAGCGTCACGAGTTGATGCGGCGCTCTGGTCTGAGAACATTGGACCAGTGAGTGTGGACCAAGATTTGTGGCCTCTTAAAGCCGACGAGATTGCATAAGCCCCAGCGCCGGCGTCGAGAATAGCATTGGAGATGATGCCCGTGCCGATTGCGTAGTAAGCAAAATTGCCTGCCCGACCGAGCATCCCAGCTTCTGCCTGACCACGAAAATTATTTTTGAAGTCTATCGGTCCATTCGGCCACGCAATTGATGCCATAGCTCCTGCTGCGGAAGGAAGCGGGTTGCCGCCAGATTGTATCGCTGCATCTGCAGCGCTTTGCAGTGCCGCTCTCTGACTTCTAACATAGTCACCAACTGTCCTGCCATTGGGTAAACGCGTTCCGCAGTCTACCTTTTGCGGCTAAAACCCTAGTAGTTGGAGGTCCGCCGTTCATCGTCCGGCGACTTTGGATTTTCCCATTGCCGCTGCTGAATAGCCAAGTTCTCCGCTGCTACAAGCGACCCATTGGCTGCGGCTCTTTTATATAGCTCCAGAATTTCGCTCTTAGCGCCGACAGGATCGATGTCGCCTAACAGAACTGCCAAAAGGTTCATGGACTCGATCTGACCACGATCAGCCAGCATTCGTAGCCGGTCGACGAACTCTGATGGCCGATCCCAATCAAGGGCTTCAACAATTTTCGTGTAAGCATCTAAGTCGGCGTCTGTAGACATATCAACACCTACAATCCCACGGGTGAAAGCAGAATTATGATCCCGCCAATGATGATAACGCCCAGCCCGAGGCCAGCGGCTGGCGCTACCGTCGACGGTGGCTGTTGAAATGGGACGTCAGCGCCATTCGGGTCTAAGGGGGTAAAGTTGGCAGGCGGTCCGTTGTAGCCCGGCTCACCCAGACGAGCGGGCCTTTCAATGCCCTTTCCGTCCTTCTTGCTATTATCAATGACCCAGCCAGGACGAGTTGGGTGCGGCCTGATTTTCTTGTTAGGATTTTGGGTTCCATCGGGGCGTGCAGTACGTCCACGATCTCGAGTCCTGTTCTCCAGTATTTGCGGCGAAGCATCTCCACCAGTTTCTGCCATCGGCCTGCTGACACCCGCAGCCGGTGCGTTTGACAGGGCTGCGGAATTGCCTGCTCGCACGGCCGTGACGACGATATCACGCTGCCTCCCGGAGACACCGCCGTCTCGCAAGGCCGTAACGACGATGTCACGCTGCTTCTCGGAGACACCGCCGTCATGCTTAATTCTAATGAAGCCGAATTCCTTATCCAGCCCGCTCGGATCGGTCGCATTGATCGGATCGCTACCGACGTAGTTGTACCAGTTGAGCCCGCCGCCATAACCGATCGGATCGGTCTGCATGAAGCGGCCGAGCGTGGGCGAGTAGGCCCGTGCCTTGTAGTCGTAGAGACCCAGGCTCGGCAGCCACTTTTGCCCGGTATATTGGAAACGCCCGATGTTGTTGGCGCCGGGAATCCCATATTCATCCTAGCTGTTGACCGCGATCGCGTTGCCCGCGTCGTTCGTCACCGCCACGATGCTCCCGCGCTCGTCGGCGTGCAGCCACCGCCGGTCGCCAAATCCTGCGCCCTCGTACCAGATCAGCGGCTCGTCGCTGCCCGGGCCATAGACGTAGCGGCGCAGCAGCGCACCGTTCGACTGGTTCGTTTCCGCCATCACGTCCGCCCCGTCATAGGCCAGCGTCGTGTTGATACCATTGTCGGCGGTGATGTTGAACAGCCGCCCGAGCGGGTCGTAGGCAAGGTTCGCGCCCGGCGCCGTCGCCAGCTGATTGTCGACCGTATAGCCATAGGCCGTGCCGCCCGACGCCGTCAGATTGCCGCGACCGTCATAGCCCAGCCCCGTCGCCCCCGCGCTCGTCAACTGGTTGAGCGCATTGACCCCGTAGCCGCGATCGACATTATATGCCCCCGTCCACGCATAGGCATCGTTCGATGACGACCGGCTCGTGATCTGGCCTGCGGGGTTGTAGCTGAAGGTCAGCGCATTCGACTGGTTGCCGCCCGACAGCGTCAACGCCGACACACGCGACGCTGGATCATAGGCATAGGTCGTCGCCGTCCCGTTGGCGCGTGACAGGCTGGTCCGACGCCCCATGTCATCATAGCCGAACGTTATCAGCGGATTGCCGCCGCTGTCCCGGATGACGCTCATCTCGCCGGTGGCGAGATAATCGTAGCTGACGTAATTGCCGTCGCCCCAGGTAAAGCGCGTCCGCCGGCCTGCGCTGTCATATTGGAATGCCGCGTTGCCGAGGCTGTACCAATTGTCACTCTGGCTCGTCCGACGCCCCAGGGCATCGTAGCCGAAGCCCAGCACCCGCCCGTTGCTGTCCGACGCGCTCGTCAGATGGCCGAGATTGTCATAGGCATAGGACTGGTCCGTCTCCCAGTAAACGCCGTTCGGCCGGTCCCTGGACACCAAGCGGTTCAGCGCGTCGTAGCCGTAACCGATCACCTGGCCATCGCGCAGGCGTTTCGAAATCACGTTGCCATTCGCATCATAGCCTTGCTGCTCGAAACTGCCGCCGGGGAAGCTGGTCGTCGATAGTCGATCCAACCCGTCATACGCATAGGTCGTCACATTGCCATTGCCGTCGGTAACGCTGGAAACTTTGCCGCTGGCGGTATACCCGCTCTTTTCCTCGACTTGATCAGCGGTGCCGACGGCGGAATATTGGCTCGTTACCTGCCCCGCGCCATCATAAACGAGCTTCGACACGCGGTCGGGTCCGTTCGGCCCGTTGGTCTGAGGTGTGCAAGCATCTGTCTGGCCATTCCACTGGCCCGGATCCATGCGCAAGGCCGTGCACTGCAACCTGCCTAAAGCATCATAGCCGTATTGCGTTGTGGCATAGGTGGTACCGCCCGAGGCTAAGACATCCTTGGTCTTTCGGTTATTGCCATCGAAGCTGCTCATAATCTGCTGCTGCGATGCGAAGGAGCCACCGTTTGCATCCGTCGTTCCGACGCTGACAGCATCGACCAGACCATTGGGCAAGTAGTGAAACATCTTTGCGCGCCGTTGCCGCGGCCCTGATCCGTCCGGGTCGGGAAAGACGATGCCCGTTACTCGACGCAGAGGATCATAAGTGAAATTGGTGACATCGACTGCGCCTGGCAACGGACCATCGCTAGCGGTCAGATTCCCGACATCATCATAGGCGAATGCCGTCGTTGCTACCACCGATCCGTCACCGGCGCCGACGCTTGTCGAAGAGGGCAGCAAGTTACCGCCATCATTCCGGGAAAGGTACGTCAATCTCGTTATTTGCTCGTCAGGGCCGCCCGAGCAGGTCGTGTTGGTTCGGCATTCCGAAATTGTTGTGGGGAGATAGGTGGGAGCAGGCGATGTACCCCCGGCCCCGTAATTGACTGTCCACGAAGGGAAAGCCTGATAGCCATAGCTTATCTGCGGGCGGGGCGCCCCACCGCTTGGGGCAGGAAGCACGATCGATGAGACGCCGCCATGCGTCTCATTATACGTAATATCGGTCGTGCGCCCTTTTGCGTCCGTGATGGAGACCGGCTTATTACAGGTCTTTACATTGCCGCAGGCCGAGTAAGCCGCGGTTTGCACGATATCCGCCAGTCCTGATCCAGCTTTCGCCTTCTCCCGCCGCTCGACAATGTTCCCACGATCGTCATATGTATACGATACAGTATTGCCCCCTGGCAAACTCATTTGCAACAGTCTGCCCTGTGCGTCGTATGAATAGCTGGTCGTTCGACCAACTTCATCACTCATAGAGGTAACAACGCCTAGATCGGGATTCGACGTGAACACGCGCTGTCCACCAAACGGATCTGTGACCGTCGTTATGATACTGGATCCACTATTTGCATACGAATACGTATGGGCGACGCCATCCCTGGTAATCTGACGGACCCTATAATCAGAAGGGTCGAATTGTACTATGGTCGTGTCGGAGGTGGCGCCTGGCGGCGTGATACGCAACGCGCCACCCGGTCCGCCGTCTCGTGTGTAGCGGGTAACCTGGCCTGCGGCATCCGTCACCGACAGAACTTGAGTTGCGCCGGCGTAAGCCTCGCTGTACGAGACTTGGAGCATCGCGTTGCTTCCTGGACAGTCATCAGCGCCGGGATGACACGTCACGTTCTTTAGATTGTAGGCGCCGACGACTGTAGGCTTAGACCAGCTGTCGTAATCATCGCGCGTAATTGAACCAGAAGAGTTGTTGGCATATCTAAATTTTAGCAAATACCCGCCGCTGCTTACCACCGCTTGAAGACGTATAACGGCCTTTGATCCATAGGGACAGGACGGCCCATCAAAATTGTCCTCATAGCCTCCACTGCAATAATTCGTGAATTTGTAATAGAAATCTTTTCTTTCTCCATTGGGATAGACAAGAGATTGAATGTATCCGGTATCCGACCTTAACGATCCATAATATGTGGGATCACTAGCGGTTGATTGGAACGTAGCAATAGCACCATCTCTAGACACGAATGTCCATGTGTCGCCCTGCAATGTAAGCGTGGAACCATCTCCCTCTAATGAGGTATATGAGCCTCCATTATCTTGGAAGCTCTTTGACGTGCCATCGATCGTTACAATCAGAGCCGCCCCATAGCGATTGAGCGTGCCGGCACTGGATGGCCGCCAGCCTGCCAATGTGTTTTCAAGGCCGAACCGTAATCCTCTTTGCTTTTCACCACCAATGCTCAGGTCGATAGTTGATAAAGGATATAACCCCCTGCTGACATCAACGCCATTTTCATCGACGGGCTCCCGGACTGGAGGAGGCGGGATATTTGCAGACTGCGCACAAGCATCAGCAATCCCTACGCACAGCCCAATCGCCGTTGCTGTCAGCAGGAAAGCCTTCCTTGACCAATCCCCAAAAACCATCGATCAACTCCCTTTACTGATCCGATAAAATTTCTGTTCAGCATTCCCTACCGTTAAGAGACCAAGAGCAACGCCTGGCCAAAAATATGCTGCGCTTTTCAGTCTTCGATATGTGGATTCTACTAGTGCTGTCTTCGCTATAAACCACCCCTCCGGCGCAGTTACGGACTGAACCTAACTAAAAATGTAGGCTCCGCTATGGTGCCCCGATCGTTCTGACACGTATTCTATTGTCGGCTTTGTCATGCGAATATTCACTAATGACACCGTTGTTCACCGAACCAGAGCGGATCAACTTAACCAGACGCCCCTTGGCGTCATAACTATAATTGATAGTCTCGGAAGCGCGAGCCATCACAGCGCCCACAAGCAGCGAGGTCGCGATCCCTGCGCCGACGACAGTTACAATTGCCTTGCGTCTCATTTGCCACACCCTCCCATGACGGATGCAGGCCCACACGATATCTGTTGATATCAGCAACATAACTCGATTCTGCGAACTATATAGGCAGCATGAAATCTATTACTTCTGATGTTGTGTAGTCACATCCGGACATCGCTGGCAAACACAAAATATTGAACCACTGTGGAGTAATTATAAGGGCCTATGGCGAGGTACTTTTTCAGGAGATGAATCGTGATGATGGCGGAAGACCTAAGGCTGAGACTCAACCAGAGCCAGAATCCCGCCGCGATCAGATCGCTTCGGCTACGGGCGGCGCCAGCGATGAACCGGGCGCCGGAGCCGGGACGTCCCAGACCGCGGCCGCCAGCGTTGCCAGCTGCATCTGACGGGTCTCGATCTCCTCAGGCGTCCACCTGAAAAAGGACTCGAGGTCGGCTACCGCGGCGCTGATGCGCGTGTTCACCCCCGCGCTGGTTTTCTCGGCGATCGCACGGGTCAGGAGCAGCTGGGACTGGCCATAGAACTGCCGCTTCGTGGAAAACGGCCGATTCCCGAGAGAGGAGTTGATATCCTGTTCGACGAGCGTGAGGTTGCCAAGACGCTGCGTCCAATTCCCGCTGAAGTCGCCGAACTCGTCAATGCACTCGGATCGCCCTTCACCCTGCCGGCAGGGGCCGCGTCGCTCAGTCTGCGATCGGGCGTCGCGACGCGCGACGTCAGCAGCCGATCCCAACTGGGTGCATCGATGCGGGTAGGGTCAGTGGAGCGCGACACCGCCAGCTTCCAGCCCAACATCGACCTGCCGATCGCAGGGGCCGCGACGCCGTCGCTCACGTCGATCGCTGCGCTGTCGGCCAACGCGACCGTCGCCGCGGAAAGACTGTCGAATATTGGCACGTTGTGGACCCTGGGCTACGGTCTACACTGGACGCCCCTGCCTGGCTATCACTGCTCGCATCGATCAGCGACACGCGATCGGCCCCGACGGTCGAACAGCTTGGCGCGCCGCTGATCGTCGTGCCCAACGTTCGCACCTTCGATACGTGCCGTGGAGAAACGGTCGATATTACGCACAGCTTCGGCGGTAACCGGCCGACGTCGCGGATGTAGTTGCGCTGCGTCTCGTGGCCGAAACGGCGCAGATCCATCTCGTCGATAAGACGCTGGCGTAACGGGCTGACGGCAACAACCGGTGCAAGGATCGTATGGCAGGGCTCCTTTCGTGGAACCCCGATGCTCTGCCTGCCACCCGAAACGCTCAACCGGCGCGCAACGCCCGTTACATCACCTCAACCGTGTCCCGCACGCCCTCCCGCGCAGCGGGTTCGTGCATCCACCAAAACAACACGGCTAGCCCCACCTGGATTAACTTCCCAAGGGAGCGGCACAGGCATTGATGCGCTCTCGCCGGAGCGCTTTCAGACATTGCTCTAAGCTGCCAAGCCACATCGCGTTCCGGCAAGTCTCGATTTGAGACGCTATCTGTCGTCGGCGCGCTTGCTGCTACCGACAGTAAATCGTATAGGGGTGGAGTTCGCAGGCACCGCCAGGCGATGCATGGTCCAAAGCCCGGTCCACGCGCAGCGCCGCGTGAGGCGAGTCGACCATTCCGGTTTCACCGGATGCGCGCCGCTTGCCATCCGGCAATGCGAGTTCGGATGCGGGAGGATCACCGCCTTCGACTTTCGCCGATCATCGGCGGGATCTCCTGAATGGCTGCCAGGTGGCCGTTCCTTTCGAGGAGCGGCGCCATGTCCGAGAAGGACAGGAACAATCACGACATCGGCAGTTCGGCCGGCAATCTGTCGGCTGCGGGCGGCCACGACCGGCCGGACCTGAACGGACCGATCGGTCCGATCCTCGGCGCGGCCGGGCCCGGCGAGTTTCCCCAGCCGCTGCCTGCCTGCGCCACCTGCCCCAAGGCGATGTGGTATCGCGCCGCGCGACAGGGCCTGCGCGCATTCTGCCGCGAGCTTCGCGTCGTCACTTGGCATCCGGGGGAGAACGACCCGGTCACCGAGTGCGATGGCCGCGATGCCGCGCTCCTTAGCGGCGCTCCTTAATCGATCGCCGTCGCCCGCGCTGCCCTGGCAACGTCCGCACCATTCCCCAAACCATCAAGTCGTCGAGGTGATCGACATGGCCAAGAAGCCCAGCACATCCACCGCCCTCGTTCCAGCCGGCGGGCGCAAGCCCCCTGCCAAGCGCAAGGTCGCGACGCCCGCTGTTCTGCCCGCAACCTCGGACACGTTGCTGCCCATCCTTCGATCCGAGCTCGCCGTCGCCAAGCTGATTGGCAGCGGCGGCGAGATGATGGGAGAGGACGACGTCGTTCGCGTCACCGGCCGCGCCTACGCGACCGACACTTACATCGTCCCTGCCGATGAGGTGTTCTACGACCGCGCATCTCAGCCCAAGGGCGAAGGACGATGGCTGGGCGAGGCGGACAAGGTCAGCTGGCGCGATGACGCCAGCGGCTATGACTGTATCATGCTGCGTGATCGCCACCTCGGCTTCCTCAGCGGCTATGTCGGCATCCCGCAAGATCACCCGCTGTGGGGCTGGGATCACGACGCGGTTCCGCCTGACATCGGCATCGAGGTGCATGGCGGGCTGACATATTCGCGGCTGTGCGAGCACGGCCCCAGCCCGGCGGCGCGGTACCTCGCTACTGAGGTGCGTCGCATCTGTCACGTCGGCGTCGCGCCGCCCCGTTTCGAACCGCGGAAGCACGCCACCGACCACCGCGT
Source organism: Hypsolebias antenori (assembly GCA_031762315.1). NCBI lineage: Eukaryota > Metazoa > Chordata > Actinopteri > Cyprinodontiformes > Rivulidae > Hypsolebias > Hypsolebias antenori. The sequence continues at coordinate 18,392 of JARVGS010062315.1, forward strand.
CGGCGATCCGCACGCCTGGTGGTTCGGGTTCCGGTGCGATCACGCCTACGATCTTGTCCCCGGTGACGCTCCGAGGTCCGCTCGCTCGTCCTCTTCGGAACTCGCTCGCACCTATCGCGACGACGCCTATGTGGTCCGGGAGACGGTCGCGCTCGCCGCGCAGCTGCGCGCAATCGCCGACGGTGGAGCGATCCCTCCGCGCGACGGCCCGCCCCCGATCGGCCTCGATCCCCGCCGCCGAGGCGGTCGTGGTTGAGTTCGGTCGTCACCTTGGCGAGCTGCCGTGGGGCTGGTGGCTGCGTGCCGGTTCCGCTGGGTTCGAGGATCCGGAGGGGCGCACCTGGCGGAGCGTTCGGGACGCCTTCTGGGAAGGCGAGCTCAAGCTTCCGAGCGCAGATGAGGCGCTCGATCAGCACGAGCTGATGCTGCGGGTCATGACCTCGATCCGGGAGGGCATGTCGGCTCGGGAGAGCATGCACGACATCTTCGAGGGCGACATGATGTTCTCGCGGTTCTATCGATGCTGGCTCGCCAACATTGGCATGATCGAGCCGTCGCATGGGCGCGCCACGCTGGAAGCGCCGCTGAGCGCGCTGGGTCGGTCGGTCCTGATGATGCTGCAAGCGACCCGCGAGCCCGAGTTCGAGGGGCTGCCGATGCGAGCAGTGGTCGCGGCGGTCACGGCCGCCAAGGGAGCAGACGCAGAGGCGCGTGAACGCGCGTTGCTCACGTTCGAGCGGGAGGTAGGCTTCCGCCGTCACGTGTTCGCGCGTGAGAGGGTCGGCACTCGGCACCTCGTGACGTTAACCGGCATCACCGCAGGTGCAAGGATGCCGACGCGCTACGTCGCCTGGTCACACTCTTTTGCCGACGCTACCCCGCGTGACGACCTGTTTATCTGGCTGGCGGAGCGGGTGCACCGCTGGGACGAGTGGGGTGAGCTCGCCCATCGCAAGGGCGCCCACGCGCTCACCAGCCACCTGCTGTCGCTGATCGTCGGCGCGGGCGGCCTGTCGACATGACGAAGAAACGTCGAGGTCTAGTCAGCACCAAGTTCGACCCGGCGGACCGGCCGGCCATGTCCGATGCGCCGACCGATACTGATCGGCAGCGCATCCAGAGAGCCCGTCGTAGGTCGCGAGCAATGCTTACCAAGATCGAAGCGGCGCGCGCTGCGGCGGTGACGGCCGCGTTCCGGGCGAAGCTTACCGCTTGCATCCGCTCTGCTTCGCCGCTCCTGATCTCGCTGCTGGCCGCCGACGGGCTGACGCCGGAAGGTGCCCTGGCGTTGATTGTGCCCGATGAGATCCGGCATGGCCGATCGCCGCGGCCCCTCTTCAATCGCGCAGCCGTGGGGCATCTGCTGCGCTATTACATGAGCGGTATCTCGCCGTCCCTGATCTCCCCGCCATCCATGTACGAACACAAGATTCGTCGGTCGAACGGCGACTTCGTGGCGATCCAGGTGGTCGACCACGCGCTCGAGCTGGAGGCAAGGATCGGACCCCTCTGGCTCGAGACTCGGTTTGGCGAGCTTCGCGTCCAACTCGACGAAGCCGTGCCCGAGACGATTGCCGCGAGCTGCATCGGCCGGAAGCTCGAGGAGATCGTCGATCACCCAGCCTGGCGCGGCCGCGGGTGGTTGATCGTGGATGTCGAGGATGCGGTGACCTCCTACTTCGGCCAGACAATGATCGTGGCAGCCGGCTCCGTGCCGTACCGGCTGACGTGGGCCGATGCTGGTCAGAGCGTCCTGACCCGCCCGTGATGCCAGACAGAAACCAGGCGTTCGCAGCGCAGACCGACCTGCGGAAACAGGCTTCTGAGCTCGGTCTGGCGGATGGCGAGCTCGAGGCTAGCCGCCATCAGCCGTCGCTCGGAACGGCTTGGACGAGCGTCGCGATCAAGGCCGCCGCACTGGCCTCGCATCGCCAGCATCCGGCGGTGGATTCCGGCTGCTTTGGCAAACAGCGCGATGCCCACCACCGTTGCGATTGCCTCCACCAGCAAGCGCGCGGCAGCGTTGGCGGCATGCCAGCCGAGCACGGTGATCGTCAGCATGATGATGATCGACATTCCAGCTTCCTTTTCATGATTCCATCCGGATCACTTATCCCCTGCCCCCAAGGGGAAATTTGAGAATGTCCCAAGCTACGGGGCCGCCCCGGCTGGGACGCCCACGCCATGGATGGGCAGCTGGAAAGGAAAGAGGCACACGCAGGCTCTGCGGTTTCGCGGAGCATCGCCGCAGGGTGCCCTTGGCCAGCGCAGCAGGTCCGCACCGACTTGCCGGAGCGGTTGCCGGTGCTGTCCGACGAAAGCAATCTCATCCTCCAGTTTCTTGGAACCGCGCTCTCCGACATCTTCGCCCCGTGATCGCGTGAATGTTTGGGAGAACCGATTGTGACAGAGGGGTACCGCGCCTTCATCTATCTCCGGGTCAGCAATGACGACGAAGGCGGCAACAACGCCTCCAGCGCAGCGCAGGAGGCCGCCTGCCGCGCCTTGTGCGAACGCGAGGGCATCGAGGTCGTCGAGGTTTTCGAGGAGCTGAACGTCTCGGGCCGCAAGCTGCAGCGGAGGCAGTTCGACCGGATGATCGCGCTGGCGACGCCCCCCGCCCGTCCGGTGCACGTCGTCATGGTCTATGCGCTGAGCAGGTTCACCCGGCGCTTGCTCACCCAGGTCACCGCGCAGCACAAGCTCACCGAAGCCGGCGTGAAGCTGATCTAGGTGATCGAGGGCATGGGTGACGATCCAAACAGTCGCATGATGCGCGGGTTCATCGCAGTGATGAACGAGAAATACGCCAACGACGCATCGACGTTCACCTGCCGCGACCGTCGGGGCAACGCGCAATCAGGCTATTGGAACGGTGGGATAGTGCCGTTCGGGTATGAGTCGCGCGTGGTAAGCGTCGATGGACGCAAAGAACGCAAGAAGCTGTTCATCCGCGACGACGAGGCAGCGGTAGTCCGCCTGACCGTGCAGCTCGCCTGCGTTGGCCTGGTCGGCCAGCCCATGGGCACGCGCGCGATCGCGAAATATCTCAACGACCACGGCTACAGCTTTCGCGGCAGGAAGTTCTACCACAGCAACGTCGACGGCATCCTGACGCGCGAGCACTATGCGGGCTCTTATCGCGACCGCACCCGCGACGATAACGGTGTGGTCCCGGCCGTTGCCGACGAGATCGTCGTCGCCTGTCCGAAGATAATCGAGCCGGACGTGATGGCCCGTGTAGCCGCGATCCGGTCCAGGGCGGCGCCGCGCGTAACGCCGACACGGATCACCAACTCGCCCGTGCTGCTCGGTGGACTTGCGACCTGCGGGCACGCCGGGTGCAACGCCGGCATGGTGATCCGCAGCGGCAAGGGCGGCCAGTATCGCTATTACGTCTGCAACCGCAAGGCGACAGCCGGTGCCCTGGTGTGCGGCAGCAAGGCGATCCGCGAGGATGCGCTCGATGCGATCGTGCTGGAAGGCCTTCTCCAGCGTGTGCTGGCACCGGACCGTTTGCGCGAGTTGCTCGCCGATGTCCTCGACCGCTCCGATGCAGCCAGACAGCGGCGTGCCGAGGATCTCGACCGTGTCCGCCGTGAGCGGATCGCAGCGGAGACGCGGCTACGCCGGCTGCTCGAGATCGTCGAAGAAGGCATGATGAGCGCGCGCGACCCGATCTTCGCGACGAAGCTCGCCGAAGCCAATGCCTCGATTGCCGCCCTCTCTGAGACCGAGCACAGTCTGGCCGGGCAGCTTGGCGGCGCCTCGCACGAGATCACGGACGCGGCGCTCCAACGCTTCGGGGATGCGCTGGGCACTCAGCTCATGGCCGAGAACAGCACGATGCGCCGCGCCTACGTGCGCCTCTTGGTCTCCAGGGTTACGGTCAGCGACAACGAGATCGTCATCGCTGGATCGAAAGCCGCCCTGGAAATCGCCGCTTGCAAGGGCCAATCCGCCACGTTCGCGGCGGTGCCCAGTTCTGACCGAGAGTGGTGCCCCCGAGAGGACTCGAACCTCCGACCTGCGGTTTAGGAAACCGTCGCTCTATCCGGCTGAGCTACGGGGGCAACGGCGCCGTTCCTAGATTCGCGGGCGAGCCGGGTCAATCGGCGAGCGACGACGAGGCCGGCGTCAGTTGCTGGCGTCCGGCGGGATCACCGGAAGGGGCAGCGGGGCGATCGGCACGCCCTCTTCGATCAGCGCCTTCGCCTCCGACCGGCTCGCCTGGCCGTGGATGGGGCGGTCGGGTTCGTCGCCGGCATGCATCGCGCGGGCATGGGTGGCGAAATCGGCGCCGACCCAGGTGGATTTGGCGAGCGCCTGCGCCTGCGCGTCGG